>SJYV01039947.1:107032-135291 GCA_006410875.1 Neotragus pygmaeus | reverse complement strand
TATAGTGAATAATGACAGGAAGGAATTATAACAAATAAAAGAGAATCCATGAATCCTCACTGACTAAGACGTTTATAAACAGTGGGAAGGTAAACCATTTTACAGAAGAATGTCAGCTAATAAATGTGGATGCAATGATAACAAAGACACTGTTCTATATAGCCATGGTATTAATAGATTCAGGGAAGAATCATCAATGGAAGATAAAATAATCGGGTGAAAGACCACAGGGAAACAGAATACCTACATAGTCTCAAAGGTTCCATTGATAATAGATTTCTCATTAATAACAAGGAGAAAACAATACCTTTACAATGGAGAACTCTAGTGGACACCACCTTAATCACACGATCAGACATCACTAATAATGAGACAAACAAGCAGTGTGTGTCTTTGATGTGATGTAATGAGAATACAGTATTCCTGTGTGTTAAGTTGAACCACATTTAATTGCTGATATTTGACTGGTTTTGGTCTATAAAAATGACAGTTTCATTTGATTCAAACTAATTTCTGGTGCATCACATGAATTTAATTCTGAATAAACAACTCGTCTTGCTCATTTGCTTAGTCATGTCTGACTCTTTTGCGACCCTATGGACTGTAACCCACCAGGCTCCTCTGTCCACAGAATTCTCCAGGCAAGAATACTGGTTTGGGTTGCCATTTCCTTCTCCAGGGGATCTTCCCACACCAGAAATAGAACTCAAATCTCCTGCATTAGCAGGTAAATTCTTTACCATTGAGCCAATAAGGAAGCCCTTGAAGAAACAGCTAGACAAATGCAAATTGAAGTCATTCTGCAAAATAACTGACCTGGATTCTTACAATGTAAATTTCATGAAAGAATGTTTTTAAAGGCTGAGGGAACTCCTTTAGGTTGAAGGAGACTAAAGAGACCTGATAACCAAATACAAGGATTGCTACCTTTTCAGACCCTAAATTGGGAAGGAAAATTCAGCTATGATGAATATTATTGGGATAAATGGAGAAATCTGTATGTAGGCTGTATTTTATTAGATAATAGTACTATGTCAGTTGTGAAATTTTATAAGTATGATCATTATACTGGGGTTATGAAAGAGAGTGCCTTTGTTATTAGAAGATATATGCCAAAGTATTTGGGGTGAAGGATTATAACACCAGCAAGTAACTCTTTAAAGGCCCAAAGGTGCTGCACAAAATGAGTGTGTATGTGTAGGTATCACGCATACACAGAAAGAAGGCATAAATGTGGCAAAATATTAATAACTGGCCAATCTAGTTGAATGGTATATGCTATTTCATTGTGCTTTTCTTTCAACCTTCCTGTAGGTTTGGCCTTTTTCAAAATAAAAGTTTGGAGGGGAGAAAAAGGAACTGTCATGATTTTCATTCAGGATATACATGCTAGGCTTTTGGGTGCTTTCCTGAATGGAATCTTTTGACACTGTGACCAGTTGTATTGTGAATGGGATAATTTTTAAAAAGACTGAGTTGAAGTAGAGATGACGTCCCTTACCCAGAGGAAAGTGATGAGTTTCCACTTTGCTGCTGATGGCACCGCTAAGCCCCCTGTGGTGTGTCAGTGCATTTGTGAATGGAGCCTCGCTTTGCACGATGCAGCTGCAGGTGGGCACTCTCTTGGGTGTCCACGAATCCATCTTCATCCGTGCATTAGCATAAAGCTCCCTCAGGGATTTAGAGAGTTTTTGTTTCTAATATTGAGTTTTACTTGGATCTTAGAGCTGTTGGGAAAATTATGAGTTTGTAGAACAACTGCATAATTGGAATTAAAAAAAAATCTCTTTGGTAAAAATAGAAACATGCAGCTTTCCAATTAAAAAAATATTAAAAAAAAAAAAAGGATCTTGAGGACTTAGAGCAGATGCTGTGTCCCTACTGCGCCTTGGTCACCCTGACCCCTGCCGTGAACCCAGAGCAGAGCAGATGGAAAAGCCTTCCCTCTTTCTCTCCTTAGAACTTCATCTTTCCTGGGCATCTCATTGTTACTTTAGCTCGAGTTTGCCACTCCTCATTCCAGGCTTGCTGCCAAGACTGTCTTTGTTTCCTGCTTGGCCTTCACTCACGGTTTGTGTTCTTTGCAAGCGTTTCTTCCCGTCTGCTCTCCCACCATTCACTCTTTTCCTTCTGTCTTGTCAGCGTTCTCTTTGTCCTCTTGGCTTTCCTGCTTGCTCTTCCTGCCAGCAAGTCTGTGCCATTTCCCTCCCATTCCTGATCTCACTTTCGACGTAATTCTGTTTCTCTGGGAGACAGAAATAGATGGATGAAGGGGAGAGTCGGCCTTTCTAGCACACATATGAACCCCCTTCCAAGATGACAGTGAAATAAAGGGTTATTTAAAAAGAAACAAACCTCTCGCCTGGAGTTTTGATTTCTATAAAAAACATCAACAGTCCTTTTTCAAGAGTCATATTAATCTTCAACTGTAGGCTTGTGGTGTTTAGCAAACAGATCTGGATTAAAAATTAGTGTCACTGCTCACAGTGTGCACTTGGATGAGTTATTTCCCCTTTCTATGGTCCTGGCATTTTGTTGATTTTAAATCTGAGAAATGGGTATGATGATAGTGCCTTTCTCAAAGGGTTGCTTTGAAGAGTGAATGAAATGATGCATTTAAAGTATCTGGCAGAACATGGAAGCAACCTAAATGTTCATCAACAGATGAATGGATAAAGAAGGTGTGGTACATATGTACAATGAAATGTTATCAGCCATAAAAAGAAATGAAACTGGGTCATTTGTATAGACATGGATGGACCTAGAGACAGTCATACAGAGTGAAGTAAGTCAGAAAGAGAAAAACAAATACTGTAGATTGAAGCATATGTGTGGAAGCTAGAGAAATGGTAGAGATGACCTTATCTGCAAAATAGAAATAGAGACACAAATGTAGAGAACAGATGTCTGATACAGGGGGTAAAGGGAGGGATCAGAGGAGCTGGGAGATTGATATTGACACACGGACTACTGATGTCTATGCCCGGCTCGGAGTTGTGTCCGACTCTATGGACTGCAGCCCGCCAGGCTCCTCTGTCCGTGGGATTCCCCGGGCAAGAATACTGGGGTCGGTTGCCATTTCGCTCTCCAGGGGGAGAGGGGGACATAGCCAACTGATGGGAACGTACGGTTTATGGCATAGGGAGCTCTGCCTAGTGCACTGAGGTGACCTCAGTGGGAGAGGGTGTCTGTATATGGATGGTGGATTCATTTTGCTACGCAGTAGAAACGAACACAACATTGTAAAGCAATTATACTGCAATACAAATTAGTTAGAAAAACTGAAACATAAAAAAATAAACGACCTGGCAGAGGGCCTTGCAGAGGGCAGCTCTCTGTAAGAGCTTGTGCTATCACTGACTTTTTCAGGCCATCAGTGCCAAAACCATCCGCTACAAGGTGATCTCTTGCCCCTTGAGACCCCCGTGGCCCAGCTCCGCCACTATTTATTATGCTGTCCTTTATTGCTTTTCTGCCTGCCTTTCCTTCCCTTCCCACCGTTCTCTTTCTCTTTCTCCTTTTACGTTCTCCTTATCTTCCCCATCTTGTTTTCTCTTTCCCTCTTCTCCTCTCCCACAAAGACTTGAACAACACACCCAACATAAAAGTAGTTGAAGACTATTTTAGCAATAGTTCAAGAGAAAATAGGTGAAGGGAAGATGAGGACAGAGATGTCATAAAGCCAGAGTTAAGAGGAAATGTATGGCCGCATAGTATGGATACACATAATTGCTAGTTGAAGTACCATTTTACTGAGCTTCCTGGCAGCCAAAGGNCCAGAGCAGAGCAGATGGAAAAGCCTTCCCTCTTTCTCTCCTTAGAACTTCATCTTTCCTGGGCATCTCATTGTTACTTTAGCTCGAGTTTGCCACTCCTCATTCCAGGCTTGCTGCCAAGACTGTCTTTGTTTCCTGCTTGGCCTTCACTCAAGGTTTGTGTTCTTTGCAAGCGTTTCTTCCCGTCTGCTCTCCCACCATTCACTCTTTTCCTTCTGTCTTGTCAGCGTTCTCTTTGTCCTCTTGGCTTTCCTGCTTGCTCTTCCTGCCAGCAAGTCTGTGCCATTTCCCTCCCATTCCTGATCTCACTTTCGACGTAATTCTGTTTCTCTGGGAGACAGAAATAGATGGATGAAGGGGAGAGTCGGCCTTTCTAGCACACATATGAACCCCCTTCCAAGATGACAGTGAAATAAAGGGTTATTTAAAAAGAAACAAACCTCTTGCCTGGAGTTTTGATTTCTATAAAAAACATCAACAGTCCTTTTTCAAGAGTCATATTAATCTTCAACTGTAGGCTTGTGGTGTTTAGCAAACAGATCTGGATTAAAAATTAGTGTCACTGCTCACAGTGTGCACTTGGATGAGTTATTTCCCCTTTCTATGGTCCTGGCATTTTGTTGATTTTAAATCTGAGAAATGGGTATGATGATAGTGCCTTTCTCAAAGGGTTGCTTTGAAGAGTGAATGAAATGATGCATTTAAAGTATCTGGCAGAACATGGAAGCAACCTAAATGTTCATCAACAGATGAATGGATAAAGAAGGTGTGGTACATATGTACAATGAAATGTTATCAGCCATAAAAAGAAATGAAACTGGGTCATTTGTATAGACATGGATGGACCTAGAGACAGTCATACAGAGTGAAGTAAGTCAGAAAGAGAAAAACAAATACTGTAGATTGAAGCATATGTGTGGAAGCTAGAGAAATGGTAGAGATGACCTTATCTGCAAAATAGAAATAGAGACACAAATGTAGAGAACAGATGTCTGATACAGGGGGTAAAGGGAGGGATCAGAGGAGCTGGGAGATTGATATTGACACACGGACTACTGATGTCTATGCCCGNGAGAATTTCCATCTGTGGTTTAGCCTGATAGCATAAAGCTATTTAAGTGATTAAGATAGTTCCATTAATGGGAAAAGACTTTTGTTTGGCATCTTAATGCAAAATCTATTTTGCTAATACTTGAGACAGTATATGTATTTGTCTTACAAAACCTTTGGCTTTTAGCTATGACTCCTCAGTGACAGAATCTAACAGCTCCCATGGTGTATCCTATCACAGTGTCTTAGCAGTTTATGTACCTATTAAGGACTGCACTTTAGAATTTAAGTGCTGTGTAAGAGACTTAACCCACTTGAAATGTCTTTTATCATTAAAATCATTATCTCTGTTGCTACAATCCATAGGGTCACAAAGAGTTGGACACGACTAAGCAGACTAACTGTGATATCGCTCTGAAAAGGGAAAAACAACAAAATCATTGTATTTGTGATTCTACACAAATACAGATTCTGTTGTTCTCTTTTTTTTATAGGCTGTTGTGAGTTTGTTAGTAAATTCTTTCTTCATTATTATTCAGGTTACCTAGAAGAGTTCATGCATCATTAAAAAGGAGCTGTTGGCTTAATAGATTCAAGCCCATGCATGGGACACCAGTCTTCTCTCTTACTTTCCATTTCTTCCAGTGAAAAATTATTTTGAAGTTTTCTGTTTGTTATTCTCTTGCTTAAGGAGAAGACTGTCCCCAATGGATGGTTCCTATCACAATCTCTACTAGTGAAGATTCCAGCCATGCCAAAATGAAGATTCTGATGGACAAACCAGAGATGAATATAGTTTTAAAAGATGTCAAACCAGACCAGTGGGTGAAGGTGAGTCCAGAAAGGCCATAGACATTTTTATCTTAACTAAATTGATTTATTTCTTTCATTTCCTGTATGCATTTTATGGCTGGCTCTAAATTCTACTGATTCATTTTGGTCTAGGACTTGCAAAGAAAAAGACATTTCTAAACTTTCTTATGTGAAATTTAGTATTGTCTAGATATTTGCCTTTATGTCAGGTAAGGGAGTGGTTAATGAGCAATTACAAAGGGATAGGATTAAAGAGGGAAAAAAGAGTAGTCTCTGTATAAAGTCACATTAACCAAAACATTTGCTCTCTTGCAACTTCAAACTGCCCTGTCATTGTAGTGACATGTTAACTTCAGTGATATGTTGTCATCGTGTGTGTACAACTATAATCAAGTGAGATCAGACATAATAATCAGTTTGCGTCACTGAAATGGGAAGTTCCTTTGAGCTCGTGTTTTAAAGGCATTCCACAAAAACAACAATAAATATTATTTTTCATCATTCTGTACTCTACCTTTCATAATGAAAATATCTGCTACAAATTTTTCTCCCAATTATAGATTCCTGATAGGAATTATGGGCTTCCCTGGTGGCTCAGTGAGTAAACAATCCACCTACAGTGCAAGAGAGGCGGGAGACACAGGTTCGATCCCTGGGTTGGGAAGGTCCCCTGGAGGTGAGCATGGCAATCCACTCCCGTATGCTTGCCTGGTGAATCTCATGGACAAAGGAGCCTGGCAGAGTATTGTCCATTAAGTCAAAAAGAGTTGGACATGACTGGAGTGACTAAACATGCATACACGCAATAGAATTATGTATTGTCTCAGACTTTCAGAACTGCTTCTCACTCTGTTTTAAACATATTTTAAAATATTCTCAGTGGACTACTGTATTGCCATTTGGAATTATAACCTGGAGCATATGTAGCAGTATGAAGTTTTTCTTATAAGAAAAAAGTATAGTACGGTTATAATTAGGTAAATAAAGATATTCTTCCTATAGTAAAAGATAGAGGGAATCAAAACAATTACTGTATTAGAAATGTGAAGTGATTTTTAAATATATATAAATAGTAAAATACATATACCTTATATTGTCATTTTATCATTAAAATATTTTATATATCAATATTATAAAAAATATTCTTGAGTGTTGGTAAATAATACTTTGGTCACTAAGTTATGTCTGACTCTTGCTACCGTGGAATTTCCCAGGCAAGGGTACTGGGGTGGGTTGTGATTTCCTCCTCCAGGGGATCTTCCTGACCCAGGGATCAAATCCTGGTCTCCTGAATCTCAGGCAATCTCCTGAATTGCAAGCAGACTCTTTACTGACTGAGCATAGAAAATAGTGATAGTCAATGATTACCTCACTCCAAAAATCATATGAAGTTGCCTTTAAGTCCATATAGTTCTTCAAAATCTAGGTCCTGGCAGTTGCTATTCTGTCGAGACTCTGGGTTCAGCAGATCAATGTTTGTAAAGGTTTAGTCTTCCTTGGAGATTTTATTATCCAAGAGTTTTTATATATAGTAAATATTTTCTACAAACTGAAAACTATCCACTGAAATTAGAAACTTAGCCAGATTATTTCCTCCTTTTCAGCCATGTTCTTTCCACTGTCACTCACTTTGCCTCCCACTTGCTTCTGTTTTTATCTTTGACAAGTGATTACTATTTTTGTGTGTTGTTTCCCCTGTCTGTTAACATAAATGAACTTCATTGTTTTTCATCCAGGTGTGCTAAAGCTCTTTTCATATCTACCAAAAAAACTGATTTTAAAAATAAATGCAACTGTTTAATAATACCTGTTGGATGTCTTTTCAGTTAAACCTGGGAACAGTTGGGTTTTACCGGACCCAATACAGCTCAGCCATGCTGGAAAGTTTATTACCAGGTATTCGTGACCTTTCTCTGCCCCCAGTGGATCGACTTGGATTACAGAATGATCTCTTCTCCTTGGTGAGCCTCAAATAGTATGATGGATTTTGTTGATTAAATGGTTTTGTTTTTCCTGGAATGGCTGACTAGAACATAATTAGAAGAATATAGTTCTTCCTGAGAGGTGCATCCCTTTGGGATTAAAGAAAATGACTAATTATTAATTGATATGCAAGATTGAACCTATATAATTTTCCAGAAACAAATCTCACTTTCTTAAGCCAGCTTTTTGCAACTGTACATAAACGATCATTTGTAAGGCATAAATTCTTTTCAATAGACGTAGATATGAACCTTGAAGAGATTTCTCTATTGACGGTTTTTTTTTTAATAATTCAGAGTGATTTATATTTTTCTAAAATGTGGTTGTACTTTGCTGGGAGACTCTAGAATTTTTTAAACTTTCCATTACTATTCAAATTATAATAGCCCATTATCATTCTAAAATGATATTTTATATTTAGCTTTGTTCAAGAAAAAATTTAAAGGAGCACTTAGTAGTATTATCTTTATAACTCCAAAACATAGGTTAGATAATATCTAGATGTCTTTGTGATAAAATTTTCAGATTCCTCCTAATGTTCCTTTAATTGGACTTGAAATTTTCATTCCCGTCTATAGTAATTGGTTTTGGATTCCTCCTTTGTATAAACACAGATTAGCATTGATGCACAAAACCTCACATCTGCTGAGCTCATTGCTGAGAGAGACCTGTCCCAGGAGAATGGTGTGTTTGTGCACTTGGCTGCTGTAACAGAAGTTCTTTTTCCTAACTCTGTTAGTTAATTCTGAAAGGGATGAATTTGTAGTACCTTCCAGTTTGTCTTTTAGAAATGAGTAAAGGACAGGCTGAAGTTGACACAGTTTGCAGCTCCAGTTTTGAAAGCGCCTCTGTCAAAAACCAAAGCCCCAACTGTTTTTGTACCTTTTCTGACAGTATGAAAATTTTCAGAAGACAAACAATACCAAGACCCTAGAAACTGAATAGAAATAGAAAGTTAACTGTTCTCTTTCTTCTTTCTAAATTGGTGACATTTTAACATTTTTAAAAAGTAGTTGTTTTATAAATAGCAAAAAAGTAAGGAATGTTGTCATAATACAGTTTTTATTTTATAAAATTCTACAATGTTCTGAACTTACATAGTCTAGTCTCTTCCCTAAGGGATGACTAATTAGCAGAAGACAATGCCAAAAATGCATGCTTGTGCTTTTTGTTTTGTTTTTTTTTGAAGACTAGATTGATTTATGTTTTTTCCTATCCCAGGCTCGAGCTGGAATCATTAGCACTGTAGAGGTTCTAAAAGTCATGGAGGCTTTTGTGAATGAGCCCAATTATACTGTATGGAGCGACCTGAGCTGTAACCTGGGGATTCTCTCAACTCTCTTGTCCCACACAGACTTCTATGAGGAAATCCAAGAGTTTGTGAAAGATGTCTTTTCACCTATAGGGGAGAGACTGGGCTGGGACCCCAAACCTGGAGAAGGTAATGACTGTACTGAACGCAGAAAGAACTGATCAGAAATTCGTCCTTTTTAACTCAGCTATTTGCTGTTGTTGCTGTTTAGTCGCTCAGTCGTGTCCGACTCTGTGACCCCGTGGACCGCAGCACGCCAGGCTTCCCTGTCCTTCACCATCTCCTGGAGCTTGCTCAAACTTGTGTCTGTAAAGTTGGTGATGCCATCCAACCATCTCATCCTTTGCTGTCCCCTTCTCTTGCCTTCAGTCTTTCCCAGCACCAGGGTCTTTGAGTCAGCTCACTAGAAAACTTAGCTGTGGTTAACAGTAACATCATCTTTGTATCTACTGGACCTTACTATGTATTCAGCTAACTAGAAATTAAGACTTAGGACTTTTAAGCCTCCTGGTGAATTTATATGGGTAACCAACATAGAAACAGTGGTATGTGTATTTGTTGCTAAATATGATTTACGCACAGAGCAAATGGTGGAAATAAGTCTTTTACAGAGTTCCAAAGGCCCATTTTTAGTCAAGAAAAGCTAAAGGGGATTTTGGCTTATTTTGTTGTTACCATAAATACCAGACACCTATGTACAACCTGAAATGGTGTTGAGAGACACAGAGGCCAGTTTTCTGAATTAAAGGAGTTATTTGCTTTCTACATGTGTTCTCTTTATTTCTGTAATCATGTATTTATTCTTTTGCTGTCATGTAAATGTTAGGAATAGTGAGTACAGGCTTTAGATATATTTTCTACCATATGCTAATAACTGAAGGTTGTATTTTCTCCTGCGCTTCTTGTTCTGGAAGTCTTTTGCAATAAGAATAATAGTAAAAATTGTCTAGCGCTCTATATCCTTCTTTCACTGATTCAGCAAGCACTTATGCACCCAGTAAATACCAGGTACTAAACTAGGAGCTGGTGGTATAACAGTGAATAAAAAGTTGCCCTGTGCGGCTTACATTCTAGGAGAAGACACAGCAAACAATTCAATAGATAATATTTTAGGTGGCAGCAAGTATCATGAAGAAAAAGTTTAGGTAAGGTAGGTCAGGAGTAGGAGTAATGAGCCACTGTTTTATAGAATAGAGAGTGGACTGGATATTTAAGCATAAGCCGAGACCTGTAGAAGAGAACTGTGAGGCTATGTAGTGGGGAAATGGTCCAAACAGAAACCAGCAAGTATAAGAGACCTGAGATAGAGTTATGCTTAGGTGCTCAAGGAGTAACGTGGAAGCTGGTAGAGGCAGGGCAGAGTAAGTGTGGGAGAGAGGAGGGCGGGAGCAGAGCAGCTCCAATAGGACCTTTGGGACTTTCACATTTAGTGGTAAAAAAACATTTGGAAGCCTGAAGCAGAGGAACATGACTTGATTTACTCAGCTGTGTGAAGAACAGGCTGTAGCGGGGGAGGCAAAAGAGGAAGCAGGGAGACAAGTTAGAAAGCTGTTTGAGTAATGCATCTGGGTGCTGCCTGTGACTAGCATTTGCAAGTAGTAAATTCTGGGTATGTTTTGAGGGTGGAACTAAAAATATTTGGTGGTGGCCTGACTGTGTGGTGGAGAAAGAGGGGAGTCATGAAATTTTGGCCTGAAGAACTGAAAGAGTGAACTTACCATATACAGAGACAGGGAAAACTGTTGTAGAAGCAGGTTTGGGTGCAAAAGGGAATCAGGAGTTTTGTTTTGGACATGTTAAATTTGAGGTTCTTTTAGACATACAAGTAGAGAGTACCATGCTTAGAGGTGCAGGCTGAGTAATACATTTAGTGTGTAGATGGTATTTTCAGCCATCAGATGGGATGAGATCACCTATGGCTTGATTGTAGGTAGAGAAAAGAGGTGTGAGGACTGGGTCCTTGGGCAGTTCAGGATTCAAAGATTGGGTAGAAGAGGGGGAATCAGCAAAAGAGACTGGCCAGTGATGTAGGAGAGTTAGGAGGAAGAGGAGTGTCCTAGAAGCCTTAAGCAGTAGAGGGGGAAAAGTGATCAACTGTGCCAATACTGTACCAAGTCAGGCAGATGATGACGAATTGATGGTTACATTAACTGGGTTCTATGGCATGGTGGAAGTCCACCAGGACTTCCCTTCCTCAGATGGTAAAGCATCTGCCTACAACGCAGGACACACAGGTTTGATCCCTGGGTTGGGAAGATCCTCTGGAGAATGAAATGGCATCCCGCTCCAGTATTCTTCTGAAAATCCCATGGACAGAGGATTGGTAGGCTACAGTCCGTGGGATCACAGAGAGTTACACACGACTAAGTGACTTGACATGGCATGGTGGTGACCAACACCGGAATGGAAGGCGAGGCAAAGGAGACAGCAGTTTTAGACAACTTTTTAAAGGAGTTTTGCTAGAAAGAAAATCAGGTAAAAGGAACTAGGGGAGAGATGTGGGACCAAGGAGGCACTTTTTTACAGTGGGAAATTTTATAATATGTCTTTGTTGATGAAAATGATACAGTAAAGAAAAATTCATGATGTGAAAGAGAGGTAGCTGCTGGAATGATGACTAAATACTTGAGAGGAGTTGGCTTTAGGTTGTAAAACAGCAGATCCATAAGAACAAGACAGGAAGTAGATGGACACAGATGGAGGTAAATTGATGGGTGTTGCACTTTTCCTTCATGATGATAATAATTGTGAGACTTCAAGGGCTCAAAAACACCGTTTTGAAATAGGGAGAAATGTCTTCAGTTTTCCAGTTTTACAGATGGAAGAATCAAATATAGCAAAATAATAAAGATACTGCATCAACACAGCAAATCAGCACCAGATTTATAAATTGGTTCTTTTAAGAACCTTAACTAGTGTATAGTTGTGTTGTCTATTGATTTCTTATGGTTTCCTTAAACCTTTTATGGAATTACAGTTTAAATACAGCAGAACGCATAAGTTCAGTTCCATGACTGGACAAATGCATACCACGCTTCCGTCCCCACAGGAGGTTGCCCTGAGGCTGCTTCCCAATCGGTTCCTGCCACCACCTACCCTTCCACCCCCTGCCGGCAAACGCTATTCTTCTTTCACCCTAGGTTAATATAGTCTCTTCTAGAACTTTATGTAAGTGGGATCATAATATATATTCTGTTATCTGGCTTCTCTCAGTATAATGTTCTAGAGATACATATAGATTGTTCATTTCTTTTTATTGCTGAGTGGTATTTATTTCATTGTATGAATATATCACAATTTATTTGTCTGTTGTGCTGTTGGAATCTATCAGTTTGTGTGCTAGTATTAACTTTTTTTGAGATATAATCAATATACCAAAAAATGCGCCCTTTTAAATACACAGTTCCATCTTTTCTCACAGGGTTGTACAACTACCACCACCACCACCACTATCTTAATTCCAGAAAAATTTCTTTACACTCAAAAGAAGCTCCATACCTGTTGGTAGTTACTCTCTATTCCCTGGCAACCCAGTCCCAGGCAACCACTAATCTGCCTAGTGCCTCACAGATCTGCCTGTTCTGACATTTCATATAAGTGAAATCATACTCTGTGTGGCATTTTTTATTTGGCTTCTTTCACTTACTACAGTATTTTCAAGGTTCACCCGTGTTACAGCATGTATCAGTACTTCCTTCTTATAGTTAAATAATATTTCATTGTATTGCATGATTATACTACATTTTCTTTGTTCATTCATCAGTGTATATATGCTTGGATTATTTCTACTTTTTGACTGTTATGAATTCATGTCTCCAGAGTGGAACTGCTGGGGTCATATACTCTGTGTTTATTAACCTTTTGAGGAATTACTGGACTTTTTTTCAAAGTGCCCACACCATTTTACATTCCTTGCAACAGTATATGAGAGTTCTGATTTCTCTCCATCCTGGCCAACATTTGTTATTGTCTTTTTTATTTTAGCCATCCTAATTGGTATGAAGTGGCATCTTATTGTGGTCTTGATTTGCATTTCCCTAATGGCTAATGATACTGGCTTCATGTGCTTATCAGCTACCTGCATATCTTTGGAATAATCCATCAGATTTTGATTTTAAAAATCTAAGATTCCAATTTAATCTCTGTGGCGTACTTGTTCCGTATGTGGCCTTCCTCTAAATTTTGGGTCAAAATTGTATGATCTAAGTGTATTCCTTCCACGCATAATTCTTATTGGTGTAATTACCTAGATGGAGAGAATATTTAATAAATATTTAAATAGATACAGTTGGCATTTAATAAATATTTAATAAATACAGTTGGCATAGATAGAGTCAGTGTATTTGCTTATATTAGTGTGTTATGTACTTCATTCTCATTATTTGATAAATTTAAATCAAGTGTTCTCTCAAGTACTAAGGTAATTGATTTTGTTTGTTCAAGATTGTAGGCATGGTCTAACACAATTATACAATATCCAGGTGGCATATTTGTAAAAAATAAGCTTTTTAAGTAGTTCTGTATCTCTTTTACTTCTCAATCAGGTCACCTAGATGCACTCCTGAGGGGCTTGGTCCTGGGCAAACTAGGAAAAGCAGGACATAAGGCAACATTAGAAGAAGCCCGTCGTCGGTTTAAGGACCATGTGGAAGGGAAACAGATTCTCTCCGCTGATCTGAGGAGTCCGGTAGGTTTTCTTAATAAAGTACTTTGATTTCTAGGTGTCTGCATCATTCTATGTAGTGTGGAATGTATTTAATAATAACCAAAAATGACTTAAAGAATCTGCTTGCAGTGCAGGAGACCTGGGTTTGATCCCTAGTTTGGGAAGATCCCCTGGAGAAGGGAATAGCAACCCATTCCAATATTCTTGCCTGGGAAATCCCATTGACAGAGGAGCCTGGCAGACTACAGTCCTTGGGGTTGAAAAGAGTCAGACATGACTCTGATTAAACAACAACAGAAATGACCTGAGTATTGACTTACAAATCATATGCCTGATTCTCGTAATATACACCATCCAGGGAGTCTGTAGGCAACATCTCGTTTGTGTGGTCTCAGTCCACACCAGGGTACTAAAAGGTGATGATCAGTGCACAGTCTCCTGTGCTCTGCTGTTACTGCCTGCCATCTACCTTTCTGGTTGTTCAAGTGGGCTCTTAGATTGTTGTCATAATTTGTATGTAATATCCACACAATTTTTTTTTTACTTGCTTGCTGTCTTAACATTAGAATATTTGGAATAAGTTACATATAATCAGATGCCTTCTTTTTTGTTCCTCTATTCTCTTGTAGGTCTATCTGACTGTTTTGAAGCATGGTGATGGCACTACCTTAGACATTATGCTGAAGGTGAGTAAATTTGAAAAGGGCTCCTATTTTCTGCTTTTGAAGTTGAATTGACACGGAGAGTATGACCTTGAATGGTTAAAAAAAAAAGTCCTAACAAAAGAAATACATGCTGACATGCATACTGTAGGCATGCATATATTTAGGAAGCTATAGGAGAAATACCTGGAGAAGGCAGTGGCAACGCACTTTAGTACTCTTGCCTGGAAAATCCCATGGACCGAGGAACCTGGTGGGCTGCAGTCCAGGGGGTCGCTAAGAGTCAGACATGACTGAGCGACTTTACTTTCACTTTTTACTTTCATGCATTGGAGAAGGAAATGGCAACCCACTCCAGTGTTCTTGCTTGGAGAATCCCAGGGATAGGGGAGCCTGGTAGGCTGCCGTCTATGGGGTCGCACAGGGTCAGACACAACTGAAGTGACTTAGCAGCAGCAGCAGCAGGAGAAATATCTGCTCATCTGTACTACTAATAAAAATGCCAAGTCATCTCATTTATTCACTTTTATAAATCACAAGTTTATGTATCTTAAATCTTAATACTAAAATGTTAAGTTAGGTTAAAAAGTCCAGTTCTTAAAAATTTTCCCATCAGTGCAAACTAACTCGGGGTTCTGCCCATTTTATTTCTGTGCTTAGGAAAGGGATAGATGATTAGGTGCCTTAAGGATTTGGTCTATGCTGGTGCCTCTTATGAACGGACAGGAAATTAATTCGCTTGCCTTCATAGCCTCTGTAGTTTTCCCAGGGTGGTTGGCATATAATTAAACTCTGACTTAGAAAAAATATAGATAAAACCATGTCCTTATAATGGCAGTGATCTGTTTGAAAGTCCTAATACTGTAGAGCAGATGCTGTCCCCAGTGTGTATCCATGCAGTTATTAGTCTAACCTGGTTGCATTAGAGGTGGAGGGAGCTGATTCTACTTATCAAATAAAATATGCAATACATGCCTAAATACCCAAATTATCCATCAGACCCATTCATTAAAAGATCCACACTTAGGGATCTTAATCAGAATACTTTTCTGACCCCAAGTGCATCAGAATTACAAATCTAACTTCTGGTATTTTAGTTTTAAACAAATTGTATTTAAATGATTAGAATGTTTTAAAAATACACAAACTTTATTTAAGAAACTACATTGCAATTATATTGCTTTAACTGCCTGTGTTGTATAAGGGTTTCCTTTCTAATAACACAAAAAATTATACTTTGGGTTTACCTTTCAACTAAATGACATTAAGGTCTCTTCTCACTCTTAATATTCTGTGAACCTGTGCACTATAAATCATGCGTTTCTTTGCATGTGAAATGAGATACTTGGTATATTTTGTCTATTCCATAAAGATATGGGAAAAATAAGGGTTCTGAAAATTTCATGACAGGTCATTTGACATTTTAATGTCATGGCATACATTTAAGAATTTATACCAGTGTGTTTATTTAATGAGTTTGCATCTGTTTAACACAAGGGAACCCACAATGATTCAACTTACTATGCAAAGAGCTCTAATGAAGGCAGAATCAGGGTTCTTCAAGAAACCAGTTAGGGGAGGTTGGGGAGGGATGGACTGCGAGTTTGGGGTTAGCAGGTGCAAACTATTATTGTATATGTGTAACTGAATCACTTGCTGTACACTGAAAACTAACACAACATTGTAAATCAACTATACCTGTATAAAATTAAAGGAAATGAAGCCAGTTGGTGAGAGATGAGAAGGATTTTGTGTTAGTAATTTAAGAATAATGAAGCAGGCTAAAGAACTAATTCAGAGTGTATTTGAAATGTAGTGTTATGGTGCCATCTAGTGGACTCCTGTAACAGGTCCTCTTGGGGGTGGGGTGGGGAATGCTTCATAAATGCCAGAGTTCAGACCTTGAATATTAGAGCTGAAAAGGACCTTAGAAATCATCTGTCCACCCCGCTCATTTTACAGATGGGGAAACTGAGACCCGGAGAGGTTAAGGACTTAGTCAAGATCACACAGCTAGTTAGAGGCAAAACTGGGTCTAGAACCCAGGTCTTCTGACCTCCTATCTATTTTACTACACTGCTGCTCAAAAGAGTCCAAAGGAAAGGAAGAGGAAACTGGGAGCTGTGATGGGGTCTCCAGACACTGGTCAGTGTTAACTCTTCAGAGGGAAAAAAAAAAAGATCAAGAGAGTCTATAAATTAAGTTGTCTTAGAGAAGTATCTCATATACATTTGAAGTTCTAATTTTTAAAAAAACATAATAATGCTTTGTTTCTAATTATGAAAAGAGATTTTGGTATACTCACTATGGAAGATTTAGAGGCTAGAGAAGTATAAAGAAGAAAATAGAACTTACTTGTAATTTTAAAAAGATCACAAATATAGCATGTATAATAGGATCTTATTCATTATTTGGTTAATGTAAATATAGTAATTTTTTCTTTATACTTTTCTATTTTCTTAATGTTCTGCATTCATAATACTTTGCAGTTAAAAATGTGATGCTGCATAATCCAACTGATCAGAGACCATTATTAATGTTAACATTTTGATGTGTTTTCAGGTTTTCTTCTACCCTTCTCATTAAATTTTTTAAAATTTAGAACCATTTTGCTTTGTATCCCTTCTTTCAATTAATATATCAGTGGCATGTTTATGTTATCAAATATTCTTAAAATATTACTTTAAATAATGCTTCCCTGTATATTATATTGATGAGTTGAATTGATTTCCAGTGGTATTAGTAATGATGATTATTTTGCCTATCTAACATAGAACATTAGTCAGAAATCAGTGAATAAAGAATTTGGTCATGACGGGCTCACTCCTTAGATCTTGAGGTTGAACTGCTCAGAACTGATGACAGGCTATTCATGTAGTGAGCACTTACACCTAATGATTTACTGTAGGGGCACAGGACAAATTTAGTGCTCAAACCTCTTGAAAAAATATTCTTTTGTTAATTTCATATCCTGCAATCTTAGCCAATGAGAATGTAAAGCAGAACTTTCACCTTGTACAGGGAGAAATTAATTGTCTCTTTCTGTATTTTTTTCACTATAGCTTCACAAACAAGCAGATATGCAGGAAGAGAAAAACCGAATTGAAAGAGTCCTTGGGGCTACTCTTTCACCTGAATTGATTCAAAAAGTCCTCACGTTTGCACTTTCAGTAAGTTACAGTGAAAAATGCTTTTAGAGGGAATTATTACCAACTGATCCACAGCAAGTGTCCTTGATTCATCATTCTCTTGATTTGTCTTAATCCTAGACTAAAGGCTTTCTCTTTCTTGAAAAACTGGAGTAAGCTTTTGTTACTAACCACTCTATTTCCCTCTAGTGGTAAGAATCAGAATAGTTGGGAGACGAAGTAAACTGTAAGGCTGACACATCCCTGTGCCTACTTCCTGTCTTTCTTTCTTTACCCTAGAGCAGGTATCTATTGAGCAGCCATCTGTTGTACCCATCTCATTGCTTCATTCTCATTTTGGCTGATCTGTAGGTTAAACATTCTCCTCTTTGCTAGAAGCTTCTGGTGCCAGTTATTCTTGAAACAAAAAGGGGGTTACTTGGGTACCTCAATAGCATTTGCCCTTTCTGGCATCAGACAATATTCTGGATACGGTAGACTTGTAGTTCTCTTTTTTTAGGAAGAGGTACGTCCACAGGATACTGTGTCAGTAATTGGTGGAGTGGCTGGAGGCAGTAAGCATGGAAGGAAGGCTGCTTGGAAATTCATAAAGGACAACTGGGAAGAACTTTATAATCGATACCAGGGAGGATTTTTAATATCTAGACTAATAAAGGTAGGTGAAAATGTTTGAGTAGCTTGCTTATCATGGATATTACTGAGAGACATTCATGATTCACTCAGCCCATAGATTATTGTCTTTGCTTTTTAAAAGTTTCCATAAGTAGTTACTAGCTTTACTAAAGAGTTTCTCCATAACCCATCCTGTACCCTGTAGAATACACTGAAGTTGGGAAAGAGTGGAATGATTTGTTTTTATGGTAAATGGAAGTTTGTTCCTAACCTCTTAGTTGTACTCACCATTTATAAACCATTGTTTTTTCAGCTATCAGTTGAGGGATTTGCAGTTGATAAAATGGCTGGAGAAGTTAAGGTAAGGAAAGTACAGTTTACTTTTCACTTTTCAATCCAGAAAATAAAAATACTAATCAAATTATAATCATAGATTGTTGGGGTGATGTACTTTAGTAGTGTCTCCATGTTTTTCTTAAGGCCTGAAGAATTTGGAGTTGGAATCATCTTTGAGGGCATTAAAGTGGTTGAAAGAATGTGGAATTTAGTCAGTCAACCTGGATATAAATCTGTGCTCTGCCCCTTGTGAGTTGCGTGATTTCAAGCAGGCTTTTTAACCTCTCTGAGCCCGTCTCCTCTTCCATAAAATGAGGTGATAAGATTGTCTAGACTAAGTAATATAGGGGCCTGGAACATAGTAGAGCTTTCATAGTAGTTCTTCTTCCCTTCTAATACTTTCCATAGTATGCACAGAGAGACAAGATGACTACATAGGGACTCTACTCCTAGCCCTTTTAAGTGTCACTTCCACCTTCATTCTTGAAAGCAAGAAGGTTTCAGGGGTGAATTTGGAAATTCTGAGAGCTATAATGTTTGGTTCACATTATGAGTTAATTTACTCAGTCACAGGTTACGTATTGTATTATGTAAATAATTACTTTATTGTAAAGGTAATAAATATTCCTGAGGGATAAATACATATAATTAGTTCAAGGGGAGGCCAGTGGCCAAGTTAAGGCTAGTAAAGTTGAGGCCTGACTGAAGAGGGCCTTGTAGGCCATATAAAAATGCTCCTAAGAATGGGAAGCCCTTGAAATGGCTTATAAACAAAGGGATGACTTAATCTGGTCTATATGATAAGAATTTCAATCTGGCTGCAGTACAGAGAATGCAGTTTGAAAAGGGGAGATATTAGGAAGCAAAAATGATAAAGTAGCTTGGAGGAGACGGAGTAATGAAAGAGATTAAATTCAGTTCAGTTGCTCGGTTGTGTTCAACTCTTTGCGACCCCATGGACTGCAGCTCGCCAGGCTTCCCTGTCTATCACCAACTCCTAGGGTTTGCTCAAACTCAACGTCCATCACCAGTTCCCAGAGTTTACCCAAACTCATTTCCATTGAGTCGGTGATGCCATCCAACCATCTCATCATCTGTCATTCCCTTCTCCTCCCACCTTCAATCTTTCCCAGCATCAGGGTCTTTTCAAATGAATCAGTTCTTTGCATCAGGTGGTCAAAGTATTAGATTTTCAGCTTTAGCATTGGTCCTTCCGATGAATATTCAGGACAGATTTCCTTTAGGATGGACTGGTTGGATGTCCTTGCAGTCCAAGGGACTCTCGAGAGTCTCCTCCAAAACCACAGTTGAAAAGCATCAATTCTTTGGCGCTCAGCTTTCTTTATGGTCCAACTCTCACATCCATACATGACTACTGGAAAAACCATGGCTTTGAGTAGATGGACCTTTGTTGGCAAAGTAATGTCTCTGCTTTTTAATATACTGTCTAGGTTGGTCATAACTTTTCTTCCAAGAAGCAAGCATCTTTTAATTTCATGGCTGCAGTCATCACCTGCAGTGATTTTGGAGCCCAAGAAAATAGTCTGTCACTGTTTCCATTGTTTCCTCATCTATTTGCCATGAAGTGATGGGATTGGATGCCATGATCTTCATTTTCTGAATGTTGGGTTTTAAGCCAACTTTTTCACCCTCCTCTTCGACTTTCATCAAGAGGCTCTTCAGTTCTTTGCTTTCTGCCATAAGAGTGGTGTCATCTGAGTATCTGAGGTTACTGATATTTCTCCCAGCAATCTTGATTCCAGGGCTTGTTTTGTTAATCTTTAATACAGCCAGTATTTATTGAATGTTTGTCGGTATTGTGAACATATCTGGGGGAGGAAGAAGGAAGTAGTCAAGGATAATTTCCAGGTTTCTCATATGTAAGCAGTGGTACTATTTGTTGAGGTAGAATGAGAGGAAGTCTTACTCAGGCTCTAAGAACCCAACTGTGATAGGAGCCTTGGAGCAGGAGCCATTGTCGTCCATGTCAATAAAGTGACTGATTGCTAAGAGGTTTAGACTTAATCTGATGAATTAGTCATTCTCTCTTACAGACCTGTGATGACTAGTTCAGAGGAAGGACCCCCCGCNACATCAGAGCCTGGTGGGCTACAGTCCTTGGAGTACGGCAGCAAAGAGTGCATGACTTAGCATGCATCTTTTCTGGTAATGCAAAATACCCACCCCAAACTGACCTGCCTTCTTAGAACAATCCTAGTACAAGTGAAGTGGTCAAGGTGTTTGGTTTCAAATCCAAGAGTGAGACGGGACCCTGACATGAATGAAACATGTGGGCCAAATAACTTACTTTCCCTAGGAAACCAAGTCAGAGGATGACTGGTTCTTCTAATGGTTTGATGGTTAACTTTGTGATAAACGGTAGTGTCAGGAAGGAAAGTTGATTGGGTTGTTACTGCCACTTGTAGATAACTCTTGTTCAGTCGCTAAGTCGTGTCCAACTCTTTTTGACCCCATCAACCGCAGCACACCAGGGTTCCCTGTCCTTTGCCATCCCTGGATTTTGCTCGAACTCATGTTGTTGAGTCAGTGATGCCATCCAACCATCTCATTCTCTGTCACCTCTTTATCCTGCCCTCAGTCTTTCCCAGCATCAGGGTCTTTTCCAATAAGTTGGCTCTTCACATCAGGTGGCCAAAGAGAACTCTGCTTCTCTGATTTCATTGCCGATATCTGGCAGCTGTAGCTTTCACTACTGAGTTCCTGGTCCAATGTTGGGGTGGAATTAGCAACAGAGAGGGAACATAGCTTACTATCTATCATAACTTGGTGCTTTCTCAGGAAGGTGCTGCCAACTGACAGTAGATATGCTATATACCAATTAAAATGAAAACCAAGAAGGGGAAAACAGTCTTGCCATAGTTTGGCTGATCATACCAATATGGTCCTCTGTGACATCCACCTCCTCTCACTTCCCAACAACCTTAACCTTTATCATAAATTTGACAAATTGTACAGGTATACATTACACTGCAATCTTAACCCACTCATTAAGATTGATTACCTTGTATTATGTAAACTAACCTTATGGATATACTCTTCTTCATGCTTATTAGACTTTTAAAGAAATCAAGAAGAAAACAGTACACTGAGTGGCTGATGATTTAATAGAAATCTCAAGACAACACAGGATACAAGATAGTGGAGGAGAGGTGGAAAGAAACAGTTTATAAGAAAAAAAAAACATTAAAAATATTTGACGTGAATGAGGATGGGTGAGATGACTACTGCTTTCCTAATAGGTCCGTGGCCTCTTCTATCAATGGAGCATTTAAAGTCAGGAGAATATGAAGGGTGTAGAAGGATGAAGTTAATGCTGTGGCCTTTACAACTGTAAAGAAGAGACAGAATCTCTCTCCACTGGATAGACAGCATGTCTTATAGATCTCTTGGCTACCAAAGCTGGTCTTTCCCTGCCTCTGCTGACACTTTGCTCCCTATAAATGGAAAATTCTAGACCTGTGTGTCCAAATACAGTAGCCACCAGCCATATGCAGCTATTTAAGTTTAAAGTAAGTTCCACATTCAAGTGCTCAGTAGCCACCCACTGCCACATTGGGCAGTACAGATATAGATCATATCCACAGCCGAAGAAAGTTCTATTTGAGCACCCTGTTCTACACCTCGTATGGACAAGTGTATGTTTTGTGTATGGCAGAGAATAATTAGATAAGTCTATGCTCTTCTTTGGCCTCCCAGGTGGCGCTAGTGGTAAAGAACCTGCCTGTCATTTCAAAAGACAAGAGATGTGGGTTTGATCCATGGGTGGGGATGATCCCCTGGAGGAGGGCATGGCATCCCACTCCAGTATTCTTGCCTGGAGAATACAATGGACAGAGTAGCCTGATGGGCTACAATGGGGTCACAAAGAATTGGACAGGACTGAAGTGACTTTGCATACATGCATGCTTTTACCAACCTCATTGTAACAATTCGCTATTTATCTAACGATGTATCCCCTTAAAATTTTAATTCTGTTCACAAATGTAATACATATCCATCTTCCAAATTTTGAAAGGGAAAAAAAACACCCCAGAGAATGATTATCCCGGCTTATAAATCCACCTCCTGAAGAAAATCATGCTTGCCAGATAAGTTTGGGGCATATTCTTCCAGCTATGTTTTTATATATGAGGCATCTAATTATTTTTAGTACGAAGACAGGCTGTGCCCTCTTTGCCTGTTCCCCTTCGTAACCAGTGCCACAAAGTTTCAGTCTTTGCCTTATGCATCTAAGTGTGCCAGGATTACACCTGCATCCCCTGACGTCAAGCTCTAAGTCATGGAGCTCACCACCAAAGATGACTGGAGAACAAAGAAACAACTGGCAAATGCATACCTTGAGGATATCTTCCTTGTTTAGATTCTTTGGTTCACGAATGTTTTCGTCAGCCTGACTGCCTGACGCTAAGTGCCAGTTCTGTGGAGTGTACATATTTGAAGAATGTGGCTGGCTTTAAGCTCTTGGGTTCAGTTAGTTTAAGTGGTTCATGTAACGAATTCACTCAATGCTCTTTCCTAACTGGCAATGTGAACTGCACTATATTTGGAACTAACATTTGCAACCTTATACACCACTGCCTGGCTATCTAGCCACAAATTTTGATTACCATGACCTGGACTGAAGAAGGTATATGGTGACGGATTTTATGAAGACAGTGCTAAGGAGAGAGATAGCTGGCTTGAAAACCCACAGGGAGGTCAGCTTGCTGCAGCTGTTGAAATAAGGCCATGAGTTCCTCCCACTGGCCCCTACTTACCTGCTTGATGCCTGCCCGCCAGCTTGGGCCACTGTGTTACTTCCTCTCCTGTGCTTGCACCACTAATTTGGTAACTGTACCTCACTGCTTCCAACATGGAAAACGAATGTGCCACACAACTCTAAATGACCCACCTGTGTGCATCAAACCAAGGCAAGACCTGGGACAGGAATAGTCTGAGTAGTTTTCAATGTCGCTGTCATCTGTGATCCACCCTTGACTATCTCAAAAGGATACTGGGCAAAGGTGGTCACTGGTACAGGAGCATCACAGAGACAACCAAAGAGGTGAGAACAGCACCAGTCTCTTCCAGTCATTAGCAAAGAATACAGTGGCACTGTGCTCTAACCCCACCGCCTGCTATTGATGCGGGAGGTGTGCCTTTTGGTCACAAAGGACCTTGATTATTGTAATATCAGAAGCAGCCCCACTGGACCAGAAGGCAAGGTTCTGATGCATTAGTTCCATGGCCATGGAAGCCAGACAGTAGACTCATTACAAAAGCTTTCAGAGTAAATGTATATCATACAAGGCACCGAGCAGGAACAAGAACCACCGAATGAGTAACTTATACTTTTATTTTTGGCTGCACAGGTCTTCGTTGCTATGTGGGCTTTCTCTAGTTGCAGCAAGCAGGGTCTTCTCTAATTGCGGCACATGGGCTTCTTGCAGTGGCTTCTCTAGTTGTGGAGCACAGGCTCTAGGCGAGTGGGCTTCAGCAGCTGCGGCAGGTGGACTCAGTAGCTGGGGCTCGCATGCTATAGAGCATGAGCTTAGTCGCTGTGCATACGGGGCTTAGTTGCCCCACAGCTTGTGGGATCTTGGATCAGGGATTGAACCCACGTCTCTTGCACTGGCAGGTGGATTCTTCACCACGGAGCCACCAAGGAAGTCCTGAATGAGTAGTCTGAAGTGTGATGAGTCTTTGGAATGGGAAGTGCTGAGTGGTACAAGGGATGTTACTGGCAAGTTCCACGTAGCCTCAATGTTTAGGAAAGACTCCCGTGAAGAAATGTTGTTAAACTGGGACTCAAAAAATGCTACGTAGGCAAAGAGGACAGGGAAGAGTGTTCTAGATGGAAGAAACAGGACATGCAATGCCAGGCCTATGGCTGGAGAGAACCTGACCTATTGAAAGAACCAAAAGAAACCCAGAATAGCTAGAACAGAGTTCCTGGGAAGGTGGTGAAACAGGCTCTGGAGAAGTAGGGAAGGCCCAGGCTAGGATGGGACCTAGGCCACATTGAAGATTCTAAACTTTAACTAAAGGTCAATGGGAAACCATCAGTTTCCTTAGCGAAAAGTGAGAAAGAATCTGAGTTACCAGGAAACAAGATGAGAAAAATGCAAGTGAAAGGTCTTTGTAAGTTACAAAGCATGATAGGAATGTTACTAACATTGCAATATCATTAGTAGTAATAATAAGCAGGGCTGCTTTCTCAAGTAATAGAAGTAATAGTACAAATCTTCTAAGTGGGAACACGAGGCAGTCATTTCCACCCCACCTCCCCAGCCATGCTGTGCAACTTGCAGGATCTTAGCTCCTGGATCAGGGATCGAACCTGTGCCCCTCCACAGCGAAACCACAGTCTTGACCACTGGATAGCCAGGGAAGTCCCTGAAATCGTCTATAGGGTATAAAACTCTGACTTATTCAGGGGAACTGACAGAGAGGTCAGAAGTTTATTTTAGTTGAAACTTGCAGTGTGAGGTTCATGAAACCCGGGCATTAGCTCAGCTCTTTTGGAGCAGGATCACACCATTTATGGACATGTGTGTTTCTCAACTCCACACTGACTCCCCAACACCACTTGCAGAAAAGATCAGTATTCTGCCTCCTTCTCAAACCCACCAGAGCAGAATGGCTGACACATTCTTTCCTCTTCATTTCTTCCAGCCAGAGTTGGGGCCCAGCAGCTCCTTCCTAGGTCAGCTTTTGTGGAAGCTGTCACTATTCCCAAAACATTACACTCTTCTGAGCTCTTCGTGGCAAGATAATTATCCCAGTTAGCACCTGCATTACATTTTAGGAAAAATTTGACACCTTTCCAATTCTGTGACGTTTTACAATGGTCCTGTGAAGTAGGCACAACTGAGTATCACAGAAACGATGCAAAAACCGGGAGCTCTCCTCTCCTATCTGACCAGCACAGATATGCCACCAGGAGAACTTAATGGTTCATTTTAGGCCACTTCCTCTCTGCCTGCAGCACATTAAGTTCTATCCAACAACAGAAGGGCAGAGTTTCTGCAAGTGTAGCATTTGATCTGGTTAACCAGACCTTATTCTTCCCCAGAGGTCAATATCAATGCTCCACACTACCACACACCAGAAGTTGCAAACTTGTATTTTTGTCTTTGACATTCAGAATGTCTTTAAAACTTTTTGAAATTTTTAATGCCAGTTTTTAAAAGTCAAATTGCATATCAAAGTTCATATTTCTAGCTTTTCCCTTTTAAAAAAATTTTTATTGGAATATAGTTGATTTACAGTGTTTTCAGTTGTATACAGCTTTTCTTGAAAAATCAGATCTGACATCAGTATTTGGAGATGAGCAGAGTCTTCTGACCAACACTCTACCTCTGTCCCTACTCTGACTAGATCTTTTATGAAGGTCCCATGACAGTTCCAGAATATGAGTTTGTATACCTACCCCCATACACACCAGTCATCATGAATATGGAATCCCTCCTTTGTGACTCTTTCATATGCATAGGGCTTATTCTGTTTGGATGCAACTTTGAGAATGTTTTGGAGATCTTTGTGTAGATGAGAAAAAAAACGCCTTGGCCACTTGTCTACCCGTGGTGGGTCTTATTTGCAGCTACTTCCCAAGGGTAAAGATAAAACACTTGATCCCACCAGACTTCTGTTAGGCCACTCCTGTCTGTTGTCTCCTCTGTTCCTTCACTCTGGCCCTTTTTTCATTCACTCAAAATTCAGAACCTTTAAAAAATATATATATAAGGTGCCGAGACAATGGCCTCAAATCATTTTTAAAATTGTATTTGTTCACTCATTCATGTATTTGACTGGGCTAGGTCTTCACTGATGCGTATGGGCATTCTCTAGTTGCAGTGTGCAGGAACTGCAGGGGCTTCTCGTTGCAGAGCATGGACTCTAGAGCTTGGGCTCAGTAGTAGTGGCCCACAGGCTTAATTACTCCAAAGCATGTGGGATCTTCCTGGACCGGAGATTGAACCCATGTCCCCTGCACTGGCAGGTGGATTAATCAATGGACCACCAGGGAAGTCCTCAAATCATTTTTGTAATGAGATGGAGAATTTTTAAAATGTCTTACTGGAATCCCATTTGCAGTATATATCCAAAAGAACTAAAAGGAAGATCTCAAAGAGATATATATATACACCCATGTTCATAGTAGCATTACTTACAATAGCTAAGAGATGGAAGCACCCAGGTGTCCACTGATGGATGAAAGGATAAATAAAATGTGCTGCATACAACATAATATTGTTTGGCCTCAAGGGAGGAAATGGATGAACCTCAAGGACATATGTTAAGTGAGATGAGCCAATCGCAAAGAGACATACACTGTGTGCCTCCCTTACAGACGGTGTCTAGAGTGCTCAAATTCATAGAGACACAAAGTAGAATGGTGGTTGCCAGGGGCAGGGATGGGTGAGGGGAAAGTAGAGAGTTGTTCAATGGATACAGAATTTCAGTTTTGCAAGATGAGTAAGTTCTAAAGAGCCATAACCCACAACCATGTGACTATACTTAACACCACTGAACTATACACTTAAAAATGGTTGATGGTAAATTTTTTAAACCATATTTTTTCTTAAGTGTTTTTTAAATGCATCATTAGAGATCTGAGTTCTGCTAAGGGTTCCAACACTGACTTCTGTGACCTTCGGGAAGGCACTCTCTGGAACTCAGGTCCTCTTCCAGAAAATGAGAAGGGAGAAGAGAGAATAATAAAAACAACAGCCTCGGTGTGGGGCGGACAGATGCGACAGTGCAGGGTGAACAGCTGAATGCTCTGCAAATATTAGATGTCCTCATCAACTCAAACCGTGGTCTCTGTGGTGACTTAATCGTAGGTTAAAAAAAAAAAACACCCAAGGTCTGTATTAAGTGCCAGAACCTTAGAGAGGAAAGAACAGCAGCCTGCCCTCAAACTACTCATAGTCTAGTGGGAAAAATTAGAACTAGAAAGCAATTTACCATGTGTCACAGGTCAGTCTAACATATAACAGATTCAAATATATACAACTTAATTCCCTATTAATGGGATGAAGGTTGGACATACACAATGACTGGTTCTTTGGGTAAATCAAGTCTCAAATTAGAGCACAAGTTTGGTTTTTTTTTAAACTGATTTTTATTTTTTATTATTTTTTAAATTTTTACTTTATTCTACTTTACAATACTGCATTGGTTTTGCCATACATCGACATGAATCCCCCTAAAGCACAAGTTTAAATCTAGATAATCTTTTCCAGGTGTTTAGTGTAAAAAGAAAAAAAAAATGTGTGTGTGTGTATACTTTCAACCATAGACTTTTGCTTAGATGCACTTTTTAACTGATATTTTAATTCTTTAATTAGTTTATTAATGTACTGATTTATTAATTGCATTTAATCAACTTGATTCCCATTTAAACAAAAGCAGCCCCAGACAGCTGGAACAAACAGCACTCCTGCTGGCTGGACAGCAGTCTACAAGGAAGAAAGCCTGAAGTGTGCGGGTTGATGGGAGACCAGCCTCCATACTCTGTTGACACAATTATGTCTCCATAAATATTATCCACAGCCAAGCCAGTCTGTTGTGATTAAGCTTTGGTTTTCAGTTTTTAAAAATATTTTTTTCCTGGAGTTAATTAAAAAAAAAATTGGGGGGCGCACACTTAGATTTCCAGGTACCTATAATTGAACTTTTTCTACCATCATCAAAAGTGTAGATATTTCCTATGTTAATTTTGTCTGATTTCTTGGAGACATCCCTTCTGGGGAATTCTGTCCTCCTGCCTCAGTGCTAACTGATTACTCTGGAAGGCCTGCAGCCAGGTTATGTCACCCTGGGATTTCCTTTCATCATTATCATGAGAATTCTCTTCACTTCTCACCTCTGTTGAATATCCTGTATCCAGGATCA
>SJYV01039947.1:64792-106962 GCA_006410875.1 Neotragus pygmaeus | reverse complement strand
ATTACTTTGCCAACAAAGGTCCGTCTAGTCAAGGCTATGGTTTTTCCAGTGGTCATGTATGGATGTGAAAGTTGGACTGTGAAGAAAGCTGAGCACCGAAGAACTGATGCTTTTGAACTGTGGTGTTGGAGAAGACTCCTGAGAGTCCCCTGGACTGCAAGGAGATCAGCCCTGGGTGTTCTTTGGAATGATACTAAAGCTGGAACTCCAGTACTTTGGCCACCTCATGTGAAGAGTTGACTCATTAGAAAAGACTCTGATGCTGGAAGGGATTGGGGGCAGGAGGAAAAGGGGACCAAAGAGGAGGAGATGGCTGGACGGCATCACTGACTCGATGGACATGAGTTTGAGTGAACTCCAGGAGTTGGTGATGCACAGGGAGGCCTGGTGTGCTGCGATTCATGGGGTCACAAAGAGTTGGACACAACTGAGTGACTGAACTGAACTGATGTTGAGAAATACGCCAGTATTTCACTGGTATTATAATTTGGGATTACAGGTGATTTCTGCTTAACTCTTCACGCCTTTTCAAATTTCTCCAGTGAGAACCATGTATTATTTTGATAACTAGGAAGAGAACAAAGGAGCCTCCCCTAGTGGCTCAGCAGTGAGGAACTGCCTGCCAGTGCAAGAGACCCCTGGCCTGGGAAGATCCCACAGGCTGCCGGGCAACTAAGCCTGTGCGCCACAACTATTGAGCCTGTGCTCTAGAGCCTGGGAACCGCAACTATTGAAACCCATGCACCCAGAGCCCATACTCTGCAACAAGAAAAGCTACCACAATGAGAAGCCTGTGTACTGCAATGAAGAGCAGCCTCTGCTCACTGCAACTAGAGAAAGTCCCTGCCCAGCCACACAGAAACACAATTATAAAAAAAAAAAAGGAAGGAAATAACGGAGGAGTGAAAATGAAAGAAAGCAGCTGAGGGTATGTGGTCTGCCTCCAGGCTCGCTCTCTGGTCAGTACAGGAGAGGGCAGGGGCAAGGCTCTACTTCCCGTAGACAGTCTGCTCTACTTCCCCCCCATCTCTTAAAGGCCCTAACTCAGGATCCAGGAAGCTTTTACCTCTATATTCTTGCCTTTGTTCTTCCTTCTTCATCCCCAGGATTGAATCCCTTTCTGTTGGGGGTGGAGGGGATACAATTTTTTTAAAAAATCACCTATTTGCAGAAAATTGTTGATAGTGGCTTGGTTGTGCCAGGCGCTCAGGGCCCTTGCCCTTGAGCATACAAAGCTTTCTTCAGACTTTTCCCCTACCCGTTTTCCTTGATTTTTAAAAACTTTTTGATGACAAAAGATTAAATACCTGTTCACTGAAGAAAAACTGGAATTCACAGAAATAAAAAATGAATACCAAAATCACCTGTAATCTGCNCTTGAGCATACAAAGCTTTCTTCAGACTTTTCCCCTACCCGTTTTCCTTGATTTTTAAAAACTTTTTGATGACAAAAGATTAAATACCTGTTCACTGAAGAAAAACTGGAATTCACAGAAATAAAAAATGAATACCAAAATCACCTGTAATCTGCCACCCAGAGGTAGCCATTATTAACATATGGTTTATACAGTCTCAGCCTTTTTCCTATTCAGATACACTGGTTTAATACAGGTTTAATACACTTCTCTTCTTGGAACAAAACAGGACATCTATATAATGCAAAACTTTTTTATTGAGGTATACCATGCCTATGTTCAGTGCAAAAAATGCATAACTCTTAAGTGTACCTCTTGATGAATTTTTCACATAAATACCTACAATATTTTTACTTGCTTTCTGTACTTAGCAATCTATTATGAACATTGCCCATATTATTAGATGATCTTTAATGGCATAATTTTTAATGGCTAACTACAATTACAATAGTCCACCACAGTAACGTATTGTAACTTAACCAATCTGTCACTGCTATGAATTTAGGTTGTTTTCCATTGTTAACCCCTGCATTAGTTTTCTATCACTGCTGTAACAAATTACAAACTTAGTGGCAACACAAATTTATTTTCTTGCAGTTCTGAAAGAAGGTGAAATGAGTCAGCAGATTTGTGTTCCTGGGGCTTTGTTGGTGCTGAGTGATTAAAATTCCACCTGCCAGTGCAGGGGAGGAGGAGCTAAGATCCCACAGCCCTAGCAGTCAAAAAGCCAAAAGGTAAAACAAAAGCAATACTGTAACACATTCAATAAAGAGTTTTATAAAAAGAACTGTTTTCTTTTGGGAAGCTCTAGGGAGAATCTGTTCCTTGCCTCTTCCAGCTTTCAGAGGCTGCTGACATTCCCTGGCTCACGGCCCCACATCACTCAGGCCTTTACCTCTGTCATCACATCTCATTTTCTGACACTCATCCTCCTATCTCCTTCTTCTAAGGATTGTGATTACAGGGGGTCCACTGAGACAATCCAGTTCCCACCACAATCAACCACAGCTGCAAAATACCTCCTATCAGGTAAAGTAACATTTTCTTGGGCTCCAGCGATTAGCATCTGGACATCCCTTAGAGAGGACATTCAGACCACCACAACTGTGGACACTCCCCTCCCCATTTCTTTTTCTACTTCTGCTCCTTCTCTTCTCCCTCTCACATTTACTGCCCACTAGTTTTTAACACCATTTCCAGTCCCCAAATCTCTTTATTGCTTTTGTTTCCTATGTCCTTCAAGACGTAATTTATTCTTGGGAGCTCGATGATTGTTTCTGATCTATTGATTTCTAACTTATTTCTCAAGCTCCAGCCTTTCTCCCAGATCCCAATCAAGAATGTAGTCTCTGGGAATTCCCTGGCAGCCCAGAGGTTAGGACTTTGCGCTTCCAATAACACGAGCCCAGGTGTGTGTGTGTGTGCATGCGCGTGAGAGAGAGAGAAAGAGAGAGAATGTAGTTTTCCTTGGTTGTCCCCTTATGACCTTAAAGACTAAATGCTGAAGACTGAGGATTCACCTTGCATTCTCTCTCCTATTTAATCAGTCACTAAATCCCATCAATTATTTTGTGACTTAGCATTCCTCTAATATTCACCTAATATCTTGGCTATTGCTAAAGTGTGTAATTACACTTTCTCCCCATCAAAACTTTCTCCCCAGCCTAACCAACTGCTTTTATGGAGGTGGATTATCCTCTCCTCCAGGAAGTCCTCTGTGACTGCATCTTCCTAGGATACCATCTTCCCAGTTCTAGAGGAAAAACCACATATTTAAATGTCCACTCTGTGCTCAGATTTTTCAACCATTTTAAAATTTAATATTTAATTCTTTAAAAATATTTGGCTGCATTGGGCATGCAGGATCTTTAATTTCCGTATGTGAACTTCTTAGTTGTGGCATGTATTAATGTGCAATCAATTGACAGCTCCCTGCATTAGACTCTGAGCTTCCAGTGCTCAGTCTTAGCCACTGGACCACCAAGGAAGTCGCTAAAACTTGATCTTTAAAGTACTGTTTTTAATGTATACAAACGAGGAAACTGAGAAGCGAAGTAACTATGCAAAGTAACAAAACTAGTAGATGGTAGAAAGTGAACCCCAGCCTGACCAACTCCAAGGCCAAGCTTTTTGCCTCTACTCCACCATCACCTCCTTGGTGTTAACGCCCATGGTTCAAAACTTGACTGTTCTTTAAAAGCATCTGGGAAGGGTCTTCCCTAATGGTCCAATGGTTAAGAATCCACGTTCTAATGTAGGGAGGGAACACAGGTTTGATCTTGAGTGGGGAACCAAGATCCACATGCTGCGGGTGATAAGCCTGCATGCCATATCTAGAGAAAAGCCCCCAGATGCCACAATTACAGAAAAGCCTGCATGCCACAAGGAAGACCCAACACAGTTCCCCTCACGCTGCCCACCAAAAAGTATCACCTGGGGAACTGATTCTTAAGTCCCATACCAGAGCTACTAATAAGGTTCTCTGAAGGTGGAACCCCAAAATCTATTTTTAAAAATTTCTATACTCATCATATGACATATTACTTATTATAACTAGGTATGCTTAACATACACGCCTTATTCCATCAACTAGCGGAGGAAATACTGTCCTATTCATCTCTGTGACCCACCCAGTACCATTATAGAACAGGCACTGGAAAACATCTGTTGGTTGTTGGAGTCCCCTGGTGGTCCAGTAGTGAAGACTTCACAGTTCTGCTGCAGAGGGCACAGGTTTAATCCCAGATCAGGGAAGATTTTGCCGCCACCCCTCCCCCCCCCAAAATCCCTGCTGATTATTTACTTTTTAAATACTTATTTTTACATATGGCTGTGCTAGGTCTTCACTGGCATGCACAGGCTTTTCTCGAGTTGAGGTGAGCGGGGGCTACTCTCAGCTGCAGTGGGCAAGTTTCTCAATGCGATGGCTGCTCTTGTTGTCTGTTGAGAAGCACGGGTTCCATGCACATGGGCTTCAGCAGCTGTGGCTTGGTAGTTGTTGCACACAGGCTTAGCTGCCCCTCGGCATGTGGGATCCTCCTGAATCAGGGATCAAGCCAGTGTCCCCTGCATTGCAAAGCAGATTCTTAGCCACTGAACCACCAGGGAAGCCCTCTGTTGGTTATTTATATGCTAAAAAATTATAAGGTACACTGTGAGCTATATTGTTACAAGAGTTCAGAGAATAATAGTAACAGTAACAGCTAGCGCTTACTGAAACCTCATCATATGCCGGGCCCTCACTGTTCTAAGAAATTCAAAGGTATTAAACTTCTTAGGACTTTGCAATAATCCTATAAAGCAAGATCAGGATACAATTTGCAGGGGCCCTTGTTAAAAAATTATTAAGAATTTCAACGTGGTGACAGCGGAGCATTAAACCATAGCGAGGGGCCAGCATTTCTAGGCACATGTGTGGCTGTACAGGTCTCACACCCATAAGCCAACCCTGGCTAAGACTATCATTCCCATTTTACAGATGAGAAAACTGAGACACAGAGGCATCAAATAAGCATTTCCAAGATCACAGTTAATAAGATATAAATGTGCACTATCCTAGAGAAGGCTTCATTGCAATCCATTTATGAAGTTCTCCAATCCTTCAAGGTTCAGCTCAAAGACCCTTGTCTAAGTATTCTCATAAGCCAGAAAAAAATTCTCCTCCTCTTATATTTTAGCTCCACGACCACATCTGGTTTGCATGTTTCTTATAGACTTCATCACATCCCCGTGTTATACCTGAAATAACCTGGGAGGTGGGGGGTATATCTAATAAATTCATATATTTGAATGAATGATCAAAGACACAAACTTGTGCATGACTTGAGGACTGGGAGAGACGAGGNTTTACTAGTCAATTTCTCATTTTCCTCAAATTACACAGTAGTAAATGGGAGAAGACATGATCAAAACTGTAATTGGGGGTGGGACACATCAATCTTAACCCCAGAATTTATAAAAATTTTGAGTAAGAGTTTCTATCAGCATTATTGAAAGGTAATAGCAGTTATTTTAGGGCTTTTTTCCTTTTCATAGGACATCTGGTAATACTCTCAGTGCTGGTGGTTGTTTCTTTTTTTTGAAATCTGGGTGTTGGACAGAGTTGAGAGCTAATTTTTTACTCCTCTTATTTCTGATAATTGAGTATTACCATTATGGTCACCCTTGGTTAAATAACTTGTAGTACTCAAGAGTTAGACATTTAGTTTTTAAATCACCTGAGGTAATATTAATTAATGGTCTTTGGAAGCAACTTAAAGGAGAAGAGATAAATATAGAGACTGGGATTCAGTATGTGTTCCATATGTACTATAGATGGTGCAGTACAATGTGAAGGCACCTTATGATTTCTTAGTCTAACTTGGATAAACACCTGTTCACCCCCTGCCCTTTTGGACAGTTCATCTCATCCCTGCTCTCTGTCCATGTCTTTGATACACAGATTTTGTTAAAGTCCAGTCTAGCTCTGGTAGGCCTAGAGAGCAAAACCTTCATTTAGAGTCAGTCAGACTGTTAATGAGCTGATGATATACCATATAAGGGGGAAAGATAGGAGGGAGTTCATTATTATTAGCTACAAAGCAGGATACTAAGTGACCTGACCCAGTCAGCAGAGCTGGCCTGAATGTCTGGCAGCTACTCTTTGTCCTGTGTTCATGCCAGGAACAGTTAACTGTTTGCCTTTTTGAGTGGACTGGTGAGTCTTAGTGAGTTCATTGACTGAATTAGCTGATCATGGTAATGATTAACTCTGGGTCATTGTGGCTTCATTCTTTGTCTCTACTTGTGCCTTTGCTACTTTCTTACCTTGTGTTGAAAATTGAGGTGAGGTCTCTGGCTTTGGAGATTCTATTTGGAAATAGGGGGTGATTGGTTTCATTTCTAGGCTCTGGGGCAATGCTGATTATGCTGCTCTTGGTATTGAGGCCAGCTGTATTCCCAACAGTTGGCCTATGCTGTGTATGCCTTTTCCTACTTTGGTATATTAAAGATGATTCAGAGGCTGATGTAAGGTGTGTGCTGGTAGGCACCTGTCTCTTATACACATCTAGATGTGTATAAGAGACAGACCTAACCCCGCCGTCGGGAAGCCGGTGGGTGTGTCCCGCCCCGGGCCCCGGCTGCTAGCCAATGGCGCGGCGCGCCGGGGTGACTGCCGCCCAATCGGCGCGCGGCCTGAGGGCGGCGGTGCAGCAGGAGGGAGAAAAAGGGAGGGAGGGGAAGTTAGGTTGCGCCGCGCTGCGTGTTCAGCAAGGGTGGGGGTGGGGGAGCCGGGCCTAGGGGCCATGTGGAAGCTCCGAGCCCCGCTGCCCGCCCTGTTAGGATCAGGACCGGCTTCTCCTTCCTGTCCCTTGGCCTCTATGATTTTCTACGTACTTGCAGAGCTCTACCTTTTCCAGTCTCCCTTGATCTATGTTCATGGCCAGGCCTGCACCTGAATGCCTCTTAACCCATTCCGGCAATGTTTCTCCCTTTCTTGACTGTTATTCCTCTCCCAGGTCCCCCCTCCCCCTCAATCAGTAAAGACTAAATCTGCACCCAGATAACAGTCTGAGGCTCATCCTTGAGATCGGGCCTGTTTGCAGAGGAAATCACAGAGGAAAGTTCCTCGTTTACCATATTTTCGAATTTAAGGGGTACGGGGAAAAATGAATGTTAAGCCCACTAGAAACTGGACCTCTCTATAAGAATTGTTAGATCGATTGGTTGAAACAGCATGTGTGCCAGTGATGTTTCTCTGTATTCCCTTCTGCTGGGGGGGATGGGGAGCAGAGAGAAGGCCCAATGGTGCTAGACATGGTTTAAGGTAAATAACACTGTAACTAGATGTGTTCTTTTGTGTTACCTATGCAAAATAACACAAGCAAAAGCAATGACAAGGAGTATTTTTATTTTATACAAGCTAGGTTTTTTTTGTGTTTTGTGGGATCCCCCCCTTCCGTGTGCTAGTTTTTGTTGCTCATCTTTTTATCCTTACCTTTCCATAGAAAAGATTTTTAACCACTAGTATAAAACTTTTGGTATGTATATTTTTTGTTTTCTGGTTTTGCTAAATTTGCAAGAAGCCTTTTCTTATTTCTAACATTTATTTTGTCCTGTTCCCAATGTTCCTAACATTCTTCAGTGGTACATAATTAATAAAGTTTTAAGAATTATCTTCCACTGTGATTAAGGAACTTGTTAGTGGTAAGAAACTGCTTTTGGGTTTTCCTGTTAACTTTTCCATTAGAGAGAGCTTTTTGTGGGGAGGAGTAATGTGTGTTAAGATACTTAAACCAAAGGAGTAGTTTGGAGGGACCTCTGCTGTACAAAAGGTTGAGTGGATTAAAAAATCCACTGTGTTTAAACAACTCAAGACCAAAGTGAATAGAAACCTTTAGTGTGGTAACCATAAAGTCATTTTCCTTGACATTTTAATCCTTTCAGTTGCCCCCTATTTTTAAATATTTGTTATTGCTTTTTCCTTATATATATGTTTTACATTGTTACCCTCTTGCTGAAGCACTTAAAACTAAAGATTAGCCTCCTAAGTCTGTTTTAGATTTAGAAGTACTTCCCTCTCTTATGCATGCTTTCATGGGATCAAAAGCTACCCTTGAATATCATTCTTTTTGGACTAACGTTTTCTTTAAATCTAAATTAAACAATTTTATTTTCTACGCTATCATAACATATTCACTTAATAAGTATAATTTACTGAGGTACCAGATAATATTCTAGGCATGTAGAAGAATCCTCTGACTACCAGTTTGTCAAACTTGCTTTAATTCTGGGGGATCTAATGTGAAGATTTGGGCACTAAGCTATAACTCCTTGTTAAATGCTGAGTCTGTGTGAGAAGATGGATGATTTCCTTATGTACCAAGTAACGTTTTTATAGGAATCTTGGAGTAAATATTTTGGCATTTTCTGAGACATTATGTTATGTCCTAAAATTTTTAGGTTTTCCCCAGTTTTTTTGATACTTTTCTCAATTGGTGAAATTCCTAAGAGGTATTTTATTCACATCTTTTTAACAGCCCACTTTCCTTGTGGAACTGTCCAGAGTGCTGGCAAATCCAGGAAACAGTCAAGTTGCCAGAGTTGCAGCTGGTCTACAAATCAAGAACTCTTTGACATCTAAAGATCCGGATATCAAGACACAATATCAGCAAAGGTGGCTAGCTATTGATGCTAATGCTCGACGGGAAGTCAAGAATTATGTAAGTAACTCTCATCTCCCTTTGGTCATACTAGCCTAGGGAATGTGGGTTCTTTTGTCATCTACTTGGGATAGGGCTGACAGTGTAATAATTGATTGGGGGATTTAAATTTGAAGATGGAAGTTGTATTTAAGTCTTTCTCATACAGTGTTTTTCTAAGTGATTCTTCCTTAGTTAACTAGCATAGAGCCTTTCTTGAACATCTACTGTAGATCATTCTCAGTGTTTGGTGGGTTAGGCATGGCGCTGTGTGGTCAGGAAGGGAATTAAATGATCTCTTGGGCCTTTCAAGCCCAGAGAGTTTACGAAATAAGATTATGGCTTTACTCTTGTTTTTATCTATTTAGCAAATTATGAGAAACTTTTAGAAATATCTGGCTTTTTGTTTTAAAAGAGTTAGCAGTTTTTTTGTTTTGTTTTTTAAGAAAAATTGAATGTCCCTTGTTGCTGTGCATTATGGGATTCTTGTGAGTTTCTTGTTGAATTAGAAATCCGTAATTCTTGACATAGTAGAGTTTCAGAATATATGTATATATGCTTTTTAAAAATTAGATCTTTAGTGGCCTGTCTTACATGAAAAAGGTGCAAAGAGTAGTAAGTCAAGAATCTGTGCCGTCAGATGGGCCCTGCTATTTGATGGGAAGCCATTGGGAGGATTCCTGCTTCTGTACTTGTGCTGGTCAAGGTTCTGCATATCGTGTTTTCTATTTCCTGGTTCTGGGTGTCAGCATTAGGTAAATTAGTGCCCTTTGCAGCAGTAACTTGTTTCTAATTATGTACTTCTTTCTCCAGTCTTGCATGGAGGAACCGATGACAGAAAACTGGGTTACAAAAGCCAACTTATTTTGAATCTTCTTTGGAATATGTAGAGCTATTTCTATCCACTTGAGTTTGCTTATATAACAACATTTTAATCTTCTCAGTAATTTGATATCAATGAAGCTTATCCCATTAATTACTGGAAATCTTGATATTTACTAGTCAATTTCTCATTTTCCTCAAATTACACAGTAGTAAATGGGAGAAGACATGATCAAAACTGTAATTGGGGGTGGGACACATCAATCTTAACCCCAGAATTTATAAAAATTTTGAGTAAGAGTTTCTATCAGCATTATTGAAAGGTAATAGCAGTTATTTTAGGGCTTTTTTCCTTTTCATAGGACATCTGGTAATACTCTCAGTGCTGGTGGTTGTTTCTTTTTTTTGAAATCTGGGTGTTGGACAGAGTTGAGAGCTAATTTTTTACTCCTCTTATTTCTGATAATTGAGTATTACCATTATGGTCACCCTTGGTTAAATAACTTGTAGTACTCAAGAGTTAGACATTTAGTTTTTAAATCACCTGAGGTAATATTAATTAATGGTCTTTGGAAGCAACTTAAAGGAGAAGAGATAAATATAGAGACTGGGATTCAGTATGTGTTCCATATGTACTATAGATGGTGCAGTACAATGTGAAGGCACCTTATGATTTCTTAGTCTAACTTGGATAAACACCTGTTCACCCCCTGCCCTTTTGGACAGTTCATCTCATCCCTGCTCTCTGTCCATGTCTTTGATACACAGATTTTGTTAAAGTCCAGTCTAGCTCTGGTAGGCCTAGAGAGCAAAACCTTCATTTAGAGTCAGTCAGACTGTTAATGAGCTGATGATATACCATATAAGGGGGAAAGATAGGAGGGAGTTCATTATTATTAGCTACAAAGCAGGATACTAAGTGACCTGACCCAGTCAGCAGAGCTGGCCTGAATGTCTGGCAGCTACTCTTTGTCCTGTGTTCATGCCAGGAACAGTTAACTGTTTGCCTTTTTGAGTGGACTGGTGAGTCTTAGTGAGTTCATTGACTGAATTAGCTGATCATGGTAATGATTAACTCTGGGTCATTGTGGCTTCATTCTTTGTCTCTACTTGTGCCTTTGCTACTTTCTTACCTTGTGTTGAAAATTGAGGTGAGGTCTCTGGCTTTGGAGATTCTATTTGGAAATAGGGGGTGATTGGTTTCATTTCTAGGCTCTGGGGCAATGCTGATTATGCTGCTCTTGGTATTGAGGCCAGCTGTATTCCCAACAGTTGGCCTATGCTGTGTATGCCTTTTCCTACTTTGGTATATTAAAGATGATTCAGAGGCTGATGTAAGGTGTGTGCTGGTAGGCACAATGTGTTCAAATAGTATTAGAAATTGATATCTTCTGTCTTTGTGTGTGCCCCTGCACAGGTTTTGCAGACATTGGGCACAGAAACGTACCGGCCTAGTTCTGCCTCGCAGTGTGTGGCTGGTATTGCTTGTGCAGAGATCCCAGTGAACCAGTGGCCAGAACTCATTCCCCAGCTGGTGGCCAATGTCACAAACCCCAACAGCACAGAGCACATGAAAGAGTCAACATTGGAAGCTATTGGTTACATTTGCCAAGATATAGTAAGTACTGTATCTAACTTATATATCGCTGATTCCCTCTAGTTGTAACACACATGGAATTAGAATTATTCTTTATCATCATGAAAAAAAAACAAGCTATTGCATTGTGTTTTGAAAGTAGGGCTGCTTTATTTGTTAGACTTCTATATTTGGATAGTTAATTTATCCTCATATTGCTAATCATGCCCTAAAGGAACGAGACTTTTAAGGGTCACAAACTCAAGATGAAAATCCCTGTTTGGAGAGGCATAGATTCTGCTTCCTATCCTTGACCTAATCCATTTCTGAAGATCCTCGATGTAACAGGGATGCTGTGTTACTTTTTCGATGACTATTTTACAGAAACAATTTGCCAACTTCTGTGGTTGGTTAAACCACTGGAGCCACGACACAGTATGTTAAATGCAGCACTTCTAGGACTCTTGCTGCTGAGGTTACCACCCTTGGTATCAGTTTTGTTTTGTTTTTTCTGTTTCTTCAAATTTTATTTGGTTTAGATGCTAAGTCATGTCCGACTCTTGCGACCCCATAGGCTGTAGCCTGCCAGGCCCTTCTGTCCATGGGATTCTCCAGGCAGGAGTACTGGAGTGGGTTGCCATTTCCTTCTCCATTGGTATCAGTTTTGATATACAGATTTGATGAAGCAAAGGAGTCCACAGCACCTGACTCTGTAGATGTGCCCAGTTGTTGATCCTTGATCCTCAGATGTTCTGAAGCTTTACTTCAGTTGGTACAGATGGCCTGGAAGAAACACCACACTGCCATCTCCCTGTGCACAGAATGGTGGGGGGGGGCGAGCCAGCATTGCCTCATGCCCAGAGTTATTATGCTAAGAAGTCAGGAGATGAAGTTGATGAGTTTAACTTGTTCCAGTTCAAGTTTGGACTATCAGACCCTGGGATATTTTGCAGGTAGTTTGTCTTTAAATGGAAATGTTTGGGGAAAGATCAAAGAAAGTCTCATGATAATCTCTTGAATAGAAGGACTGCTGATTAGTCATGAGCTCAATTATTATATTCACTGCACTTCTGCTTGTTTCAGGACCCAGAGCAGCTACAGGATAAATCCAATGAGATTCTGACTGCCATAATCCAGGGGATGAGGAAAGAAGAGCCTAGTAATAATGTGAAGCTAGCAGCTACTAATGCACTCCTGAACTCGCTGGAGTTCACCAAAGCAAACTTTGACAAAGAGGTAAGTGTCTTTTGATTAAAAAGTATAGGTTCAGAGGATGAGGCGGGGGAATTAAATGAAAGTTTTGTGTTGTTTTAAGGTTATGATTCAGAAAGTACTATCTTGTTTAGAAGTATTTATTTCCAGTCTAGTTAAGATTTGTGTTTTGTGAAACAGGGCCATGGAGTAGGTGTTTGCCATTTCTCATTTGGCTTTTGGGAATGATATGATCTAAAATGTTTCTAGGCTTAGGTTTTCCTTTTTGCAGTCCAAAGTGTGAGTATGCTTGGGGGATTTTTTTAAAATTATGGAAATTAGGCTTTTTCGTACTTCCATAAGAAAGTGCTTTTGGAAATTAATATGTAAATTCTATTTTGACTGACGGTATTTCCCTCTATAATTTATTTTTAGTTGTGTTAAAATGTACAATAAAATAAAGTTTACCATCTTAACCGTTTTAAATGTACAGCTCAGTAGTGTTAAGTGTGTGCACGTTGTTTTGCAGCCAATCTCCAGAACTTTTTTCATCTTGCAAAGCTGAAACAATTGTTAATTCCCTGTTTTCCCCTTCCCAGTCATAGGCAACCAACTTTTCTATTTTCTATTCTTATGAGTCTGTTTACTGTAGATAATTTATATTAGCAGAGTCATACAGGATTTGATTTGTCTTTGTGACTGGCTCATCTCATTTAGCATTATGTCTTGGGTTCATTCCTGTTACAGCATGTGTCAGAATATCCTTTTTAAAACAATAATATTCCATTGTATTTGTTTGTTGATGGGCATTTGGTTTGCTTCCTTCTGCCTTCTGGCTATTGTGAATAGTGCTGCTGTGTATATGGGTATACAAATATGTCTTTGAGAAGTTGTTTTCTGTTCTTTTGGATATATTATCCAGAAGTGGAATTGCTGGATGATATGGTCTGAAAGCATTGTGTATATTTGTTGACTCTTTAGTTGGGCTTTCTGGTTTTGGGGGGGCCCTTAGATTGGACAAAGTTGGGATGTCTAAGAAACCAAAGCAAACTGCCATTCTAAGTGCTTGGAAAACTGGGTTTTTCCTTGTAGATATCAAAAGAGGATGGTAGCAAACAAAATTCATTAGTCTTCTCTATTTTACCACATTTGATCTGGGTTTGTTTAAATTAAGAATTCTCTTAAATTTTAAATGCAAGGAAAGGAGTTTTCCTGATGTATGATTTTTTTTTTTTTTTAACCATCTTTATTTAAATCCTGTGACCTACATTTTCCTATCTGCTTCCTTCTTCAAGTCTTGTTTTAGTGAAGATCATTTGAGGGATTAAACGATTAGGGACCTCCTTAGAGGGCAGGTCAGATAGTAGACACCAGGACAAACACTAGAATCCTCGTGGTCCCATTGCTGTGTCTAGGAAAACCTGCAGATGGTCCAGAGTTCTGTGGTCCCTGAGGGAAAGAGGGGTTTTCCTGGAAGGGATAGTCTAGTAATCTTCGTGTATATATGCTTCTTCTCATTCTCTTTATTTTTGTTCTTCTGCAGTCCGAAAGGCACTTTATTATGCAGGTAGTCTGTGAAGCCACACAGTGTCCCGATACGAGGGTAAGTGTGAGGTCATGTCTTCTGTCTTTCCTAGGAAGTGCTCACTCTAGCATGGGAGTTTGAAATGTTGGAATCTGGTGACTTCAGAAATGTTTGACTAATATTTTTATTAATAAAATAATTTTTCTTCAATACGTTGAAGAAGGAAGAATAGTCCTTGGAAGCTAACATGATAGAAGTTGCCACCCTCTTAAAAAAGATTTAAGGGAGAAATGATTTGTGATCAGCATTGCTACTTAATTGCTGTAGGTTGTTCAAGGGCCCATTTTCTTTTATAGCCTTTGAAACAGCTTTCCTACTTCAGGAACCTAACTAAACCTTGACCCTTGAAGCAGGTAGAGGTAACATCCAGTCTGAGGGCAATAGTGAGTAATCCTGCCAAGGGTTCTACAGACACCTTTAGAGTAAAAAAGAAGGAAAGGAAAATATTACCCAAATATGCCTTGATTGATACTATAGATTATCGACCGTCTTAAGTGAAGCAGTTACTTATTTACCTTTGTCAGATTGCATTGTTATTAAACTAAGAAGTAAATGGTTTAATCTGATGTTTACACAAGGTACGAGTGGCTGCCTTACAGAATCTGGTGAAGATAATGTCCTTATATTATCAATACATGGAGACATATATGGGTCCTGCTCTTTTTGCAGTAAGTACTTCTATTTTATGCCGTTGAGCATATAGCTAATTGCAAAAGCCCGTTATTCTTAGATGCTCTTCTGTCAGTTCTGTAATTTTTTAATTTAATGTTGTGAAATCAAGGAAATTCCTTGAGTATTAGATTTGAGTTCATCAGCGGTATGCCAAGAAAACTTGTGCTAACTTTGTACTCATAAAAAGAGTATATTTTAAAACTCTGTTTCTTCTTCCTGCCTTTCATTTCAGACCTAGCTTTCATAAATCTACATTTTTGAAACTTGAATATCTGTGGTTGTAGGAGGGGTCGAACTTGAACCAGCACTTATTTGGAACCTGGGGTATCTTGTTTTCTCTCTTAAGATCACAATTGAAGCAATGAAAAGTGACATTGATGAGGTGGCCCTACAAGGGATAGAATTCTGGTCCAACGTCTGCGATGAGGAAATGGATTTGGCCATTGAAGCTTCAGAGGTGAGCCTAAGAGGGTTGATGTGGTGGGAGCTGTTATTCTGACTGGGTTTTGGAACTTACCTTTTTTATGGATGTTATTTTTCTCCTCTGGGAGAGCTTTATTCTGACTGGGGTTAAAAAATATCTCTATTTGTAGAGATTTGGGGTTTGTTTTTTTTCCACTAGCCAAAGCCATGAGGCATGTATTTTTACCAGTCGGGATTTGTTGTAAAGATTAGTCCTGTGAACACAAGGGGGCAGCAGGCAGTCACATTTTACCCAGACTCTTTCTGATGCTGAATTATTTTCTTTGGAAGTCCTAATGCAAGGATGGGTTGTATAATTGATGGCTTATCAACTCTGGTGAAGAAATTCGATATGGAGAAAGGGGTTAGTTCTGCACTTGCAAATTAAAATTCCGGCTTTGTTTCCAACCTTAATTGTCTTTATGTCCTGCAGAAAGTACCGACTTACTTTTGGCCTCCTCATGGGAGGTTGGTGCATTTCTTTATCCAAAGGTCAATTAGTGAAAAAAGAGTATAATTCTTAAGATTGCCTTGATCCTTTAAAGTAGATTCTATGTATGGCCTAAAAGAATCTCATTGAAGTAGCTAGACAAAATGAGTGCCTCCAAAGACCACTCATACTGCATGTTACCATGTGCTTCATGTGTTTGGCAGGGGGACGGAGCGCACCTCAAGGCATGCAGGATCTTCCCTGACCAGGGGTGGAACGCATGCCACCTAAAGTGGAAGCGTGTAGTCTTAACCACGGGACTGCCAGGGCGGTCTCTGTGCCCCTGTCTCTCTGCAGACCCGTGGGCAGCTCTCACTGTGTGCCTTTGTATGGGATGCCTTCATGGTTTGTTTGCTGCCATCCAGAATTTGCTTTATGTTTCTCTTCAGGCAGCAGAACAAGGACGGCCCCCTGAGCACACCAGCAAATTTTATGCCAAGGGAGCGCTACAGTACCTGGTTCCAATCCTCACACAGACACTAACTAAACAGGTGAGTTACCCTCCAGATCTAGTCAAGTGAACTGTGAAGCCTTGGTAATGGTTGGTTTGCTGTGGAATAGTTGCCATGAAGGAACTCCACAATTCTGAAACAACTTGATGTTCTGTTATCCATGACTTGAAAGAACTGAACTGGATCTATAAGGTCCTTTAGGCTCTGAGTAGTTTGTGACCAGATAAAAGTAACAAGACTTCATGAAGAATAATGGGTTTAATGAGTAAATAGAGAAATTATCTGTTTTTTAAAAAACTGGTTTTGGCCCTGCTGGGTCTTCGTTGCTGCGCACAGGCTTTCTCTGGTTATGGAGATTGCGGCCGCTCCAGCTGTGGTGAGCTGGCTTCTCACTGCAGTGGCCTCCCTTGTTGCGGAGAACAGGCTTCGTGCACGTGGGCTTCGGTAGTTGCTGCAGGCTGCAGCCCTTGTTGTAGCACATGGGCTAGGTTGCCCCACAGCCCGTGGGCTCTCCCAGGACCAGGGATTGAGCCGTGTCCCCTGCATTACAAGGTAGATTCTTAAACCACTGGGCCCCAGGGAAGCCCCGAGAAGTTATCTTCTAGGAAGTGTCCTTAGCTTCTGGTGTTTCTTTTTGGCTTTATGGTGTTCCTTTTGTTCTGGTATGGTGTTTAGAAAGATTTTGTCACCTCACCTGTTCTGGTGCATGTGAACTATACCAAAGAGCTGGCAGTGCTCTGAGGAAATAATGCTGTAACTGAGCACTGCAGTTTCTGTGTATACAGGAATACAATTTGTTTTTAGGGAATTTCATGACTCTTAATTATAGCAATCTCAAAAGATAAGTAGAGATATATTATTTTGAAATGGATTGGGTGTTCCCTTGAATTTTCATCTCATCTTTCAGTTTTACAGTTGCTATTTTTTTTTTAATCTTTTGATCTTAGTATTTTTGCTTTTGTATATTTTTGCTGTGCATCTCATTTGGAAACAAATCATTCTTTAAGGTATGTAATTTTCTGAAACTGCATAAGTATAATTGTCTTAAATTACTCTGGTGTGAATGGCCACAATAAAAAACACCTTGATTTCCAGTTTCAAGGGAGATCCAAATGTAATCTTTTTTTTAATTTTTGAAATAGAACAATTACTGGCATACCAGAAGGCTCCGCCTACCAATGCCTTCTTCCTCTTCCCTCACCTTTAAGTCCATAGGTTTTGACTAATTTTGAGCTTTATATAACTAGTCATTTAGCTTTCTTCTGTTCTGCCTTTTACTCGATGTATTTGAAATTCACCTGTATTCCACGTAGTGGGAGTTTGTTCATCTTACTGTATAGTAGTGAGAAATATGTTCCCTCTGTCTGCATCTTGTTTAACAGAGGTTGTATTGACGAGTTTTTGTGGAGGAGATAAAGATATGAAGGTTTTCTATTTTATTTATTTCCCCAAAGCTTAAGTTGTAATGATAATTGGGAGTATTGTAATCAGAGGCCCTTTTGAGTTGAAGAGCTTCTTTGACCAAGAACTGAACCACTGCCACATTCTTTAACCAGGATGAAAATGACGACGATGACGACTGGAACCCCTGCAAAGCAGCAGGGGTGTGCCTCATGCTTCTGGCCACCTGCTGTGAAGATGACATTGTCCCACATGTCCTTCCCTTCATCAAAGAACACATCAAGAACCCTGACTGGCGATACCGGGATGCAGCAGTGATGGCTTTTGGCTGCATCTTGGAAGGACCAGAGCCCAATCAACTCAAACCACTAGTTATACAGGTAAAGCTGAGGGAGTGTAGGGGTGGAAAGTGGGATGTTTACTGTTTAACCTTTTGCTTGAAGATTTGTCTTTAAGAACAAAGCTGTAAATAATCATCCACAAAGGTCACTTCCAGATAGCTATTGCTGTCAATGAGGCATAAAAATGTATTTCTTGCTTAACTTCTATTATAAAAACCATACAACTTGAAAAATGGAGAAAAGGCCCCAAAAAAGGTTACCTTTAATCCTCTTGCCCAAGGATAACATTATTAATGCTTTGTATTTATCCTTGAAGGTTTTTTCTATGTGCGTACTAGGGTGGAGGTCTTACTGTATGAATACTTTTACAGCTTGTTTTTTGTTGGGTTTTTTACTAAATATTATAACACAATTAATTCTCCATGGTTTTCAATGATGTGGGTATTCAGTCTTCAGGGCAAAATGACATGTAATAAAAAATCTTAATGAAAGTTTTGTTATTTATTTTGCTACAACAAGTGACACAAGAGTGCATTTTAGTTGTTTAGTATATGGAACTCAATTTTTCAGGAATAGCTAAATGCCATTTCAGCTGCATCCTGGGATCTCTGCCTGAATAATTCAGTAAACGTGGCTGAAAGTATTTGTTCCAAAGTCTTAATAAAACTTTACTGAGATTTGATGAAGAGAGAGGGACTTTTTCATGTTTCCAGTTACTTTTGTTATATTGTTGAATATTTGACAAGCATATCTTATAAAATGACAAAACTGTTTTGATAACTTTGAGTTAAAACCCAACCATCAGTGTTTCCTCTTCTGAGGTGTTGGTCAGCATTAATTTCAATCTTTGTTTTGCTTTGCCAATAACTGTTATGTTTACAGGCTATATTTGTTTTGTTTTGCCAATAACTGTTATGTTTACAGGCTATGCCCACCTTAATAGAATTAATGAAAGACCCCAGTGTAGTTGTTCGAGATACAACTGCATGGACAGTGGGCAGAATCTGTGAGCTGCTCCCTGAAGCCGCCATCAATGATGTCTACTTGACTCCCCTGCTGCAGTGTCTGATTGAGGGCCTCAGTGCTGAACCCAGAGTGGCTTCAAATGTGTGCTGGGTGAGGCATTTTCTTCCTGTTGAGATAAGGAGCTTGACTAAGCCATTGGCAAGGAAGTAGGAGGTGTGGGAGAGAAATGGATCTACCTCACTAGAAGGCTCTTTTTGAATAGCATCTCCTTCCTAATTTCATCAATTAAAATGTGGGGGAGATGTGAGCTGCATGACCCAGAGGGAGCTGTTGACTCATGGTGACTGGTTTAGAACAGTCATGCTAACCCAGTGGGAAAACTCTCTGGACTTGGTTTTCTTTCTTTTCTTCAGTGGCTTGGGGACAAGAAATTTTAAGGTAGAGAGTTGCTGGCTATGAAAAGTACCATTGCTGAGAAGGGGGCACGAGGGAAGGAATGTAGGCGGCCCAAGTGCTGAGTCAGTATAGGCTGAGTATAGTTCACTAGGGAACTTTGGGATTTGGGGGAGGAAGTTCAAATAAGGAAGGAGTGGAGCTGAAAGGCTTCCTGTGAATGCAAAGAGAAGAAATGAATTGGTAGGCATTCATGGTAGGTGAGAATGCTGTACTGTTTAGAGAATATTTCTCCTGTGGGCAGGAGAAACAAAATATAAATACAAATACATACATTTATTTAAGGATACTTATAGATGTTGTCTTGAGATGACCTTGACAGGAAGAATTAAAGATTCACTGCCATTGATTTTTTCTTAGATCAGTTGGAAAGGAACGCTGCCCAGGGTATCTTAAAGGAAAATGAGGTGATCCTGGAATGGGGTTCTTTTCAGGACTAATTAATATTTACTCTGTCTGGGTTTAAGGCTTTCTCCAGTCTGGCTGAAGCTGCTTATGAAGCTGCGGATGTAGCTGATGATCAGGAAGAACCAGCTACCTATTGCTTATCTTCTTCTTTTGAACTCATAGTTCAGAAGCTCTTGGAGACCACAGACAGGTAACTGATACTATTACAGAAATGAGTGCTGTCTTTGCATCCAACTCCTTTTGCACTCTTTTCGGGGGCTGTCTAATATAGAAACATTGCAGTAGGAGAAACGAAAAGAATCCTGGTGCTTCACTGCCTGGCTTATGGGATCTTAGTTCCCCAACCAGGGATTGAACCTGAGCCCTTGGCAGTGAGAGCATGGAGTCCTAACCCCTGGTCCACCAGGGAATTCCCAAGATATCTTTTTCATAGCTTTTTGTGCAAACTAGTCTATTGTCCACATGGTTTCTTCAACATTTTTGACTATTTTTCGTATTATTTTAGCCCCTTTCTAAAAGGGCCATTCTAATTATCAGGTCTGGAAACCATATTGAACATAATCATTGGCTCAGATATTGAAATTTTGGTTCCAGGCTGTATTGTGTCTGCTAAATTCAGATCAGGTCTGCAGCCATATTGGTTTTGGGGTTATTTTCAGTGAGATAATGTCTACATAAGAATGACTCTGTCCTTTCTCGGTTAAGACTTTTAAGGTTTTTTGCTGTGTGTTCCTTAGACCTGATGGACACCAGAACAACCTGAGGAGTTCTGCATATGAATCGCTAATGGAAATTGTGAAAAACAGTGCCAAGGATTGTTACCCTGCAGTTCAGAAAACTACTCTGGTCATCATGGAACGACTGCAACAGGTGCTCCAGATGGAGGTGAGACTGAACACCTTCCTGACGGGAAGGGTGTGGTTCTTTACACATGGCTCTATTTCAAGACTGTTGTCTTGTTTTCGGTGTTTAAGTGTGTATGTTCTTAGAAAGACATAAGGCTCATACAAAAAATGTTGTAGTTTCTAATTGCATTGCTTAGTACAGTTTATTCATATATGTGTTACACCGTATATATGCATAAGTTTATTTACTTTCCATTAGCACTAGTAGAGATTATTTATCCAGCAAAAATGGAAGTATTTTTGGGAGGGCGTTCAGAGCCTTTTAGAAGGTGTTTATTCGGAACATGATCTTCTTTTCTTTGTAGTCACATATCCAGAGCACATCGGATAGGATCCAGTTCAATGACCTTCAGTCTTTACTTTGCGCAACTCTTCAGGTATGATGGTGCCTTATTACTTAATAGTACCAGGGAAAGCACTGTGTCTCCGGATGAAGATGATGTTGTGGGTGATGATGGTCAGAAGTTCTTCTCTAAAGACATTCATCTGATTAGGAGAGTTTCCCATTTTCCTTTTTTGTCTGTCCATAAAATTTGCCTTTTGTACAATGTAGGGAAGGAAACTCCTCCCATTTGTGATGGTCCTCCCAAACATGAAGCTATTTTGTATTAGCAGCCTTTCGTTTTTGGTTTTCATCAGGTTGTTCAAGGGTAGCCTGGTCAGACTTGGTTCCCAGCCATGGTTCACTGCACTAAAAGCAGACCCTTGTGTTTTTGCCATCATCTTTTGAAGCAACCACTTTTGGAAACTTTGTTGTTTATAATTGTAATATACAGATTATAAATTTATAATTTCCTGATAATCAGAGTAGACTTTTTTATCTGAGGAGAGACTGGGAAAATGTTACTCCTTGATCATGACTAGCGTGATGGCATGGCTGAAGAGTTACTCCCTTTTTTACCTAAGAATAGGGAAACCTTGGAACTTGTCTAGTGCTTAGGGTAGTACTAGGTTATAGAATTGGGTGATGCTAACTAGATCATCTTACCTATGACTCCCTTCTCCTAAGTCTCCTTACGTCAGACTTAATTTTTTAAAACATGACTGTTAACAGCTCTTTCCTGATTCAGTAACATCAGTTGAAACAAATGGTAAGGAGGGAGGTTTGAGGAATGTTGAATTGGGAAAAGTCAGACTGGCTTTATCAAGACTTTCTTGACCACAATCTGTAAATGGGTTAGGCCATAGAAAGTGTTGCTTTTTTTGTTTTATGAGTAATAATTCACATATGACATGTCCTTCTTTAAAGCTGAAATAATTTAACTGCCATTTCAATACAGTTAAATATGGAGGCAGATTTATCACACTCGATGGAAGATCCTCTTGTGTTTGTTCTGAATTGGGAAATAGATGAGTTATTTAGATGTATGTTTTGTTGCAATTGATTTGCACTTTCAAAACTTCTGAGCAGAAAAAGCTTTTCCCCCCAAAAAAGTTCTAGAGACTTAACTGATTTAAAAAAAAAAAAATTAAAGACACAGTATGGTGTGCTGGTTGGAGGGTTTGGAATTAACAGATTCTGAACTTTTATTCATTTTACAGAATGTTCTCCGGAAGGTGCAACATCAAGATGCTTTGCAAATCTCTGATGTGGTCATGGCCTCCCTGTTAAGGATGTTCCAAAGCACAGCTGGGTCTGGGGGAGTGCAAGAGGATGCCCTAATGGCAGTTAGCACATTGGTGGAAGGTCAGTGAGCCACAATCAGGCAAGGAAATTTCTTTAGAATGCAAGAGAGTTTCAGTAGCCATGAAGAATTTCTGACTGCAGAAAGCATGGTCCTGTCTTTTCACTTACGTGTTATCGAGTCAATTCAGAGTTGGATTGAACATAAGTATAAATTTGTGTATAACTGCCTTGCCACTCTCCCTGAAGTGAATGGGAGCCAATTTGCAAGTCAGGCTGGCAGCTCTTTGGTGGGTAGAGCAAACTGTTATCTACCTCATGTTCCTCGGGTTCCTTTTCCCCCTGAACCTTAACTTGCTTTATTGAGCTTTGACGCCTGTGAAGGATGGAAGAAGCAAAGGTTTATGTTTTCTTTCCTGGCACTTGGTACCCTCTAGTTTGGGTTTTAATGCTTTGGATCTAGGTTGAGACAACATGGTGCCTAGTATGGAACAGAGTGAAACACTGAGTTCTAGGAATTGATTGATTTTCTGATTGTTAATATCTTAACTATTCAGAATTGCTTTGGGGAAACCATATCTGACTTCAGAAACTGGGAATGCTTCTTCAGTGGTGGTCTATAAGGTGTATTACTAAGGCAGACTCATTTCTAGCATAAGGAGCCTATGTCCAACCGGTGTGGCCCCTTGTGACCACCCTGGCAGGGCACAGAAGTTAATTTTAGTTCCCAGAGTAGCTGAATTGAATATGAAACCTAGACAGCTTTTCTTGACAGGCTTGTTAAATAAGTCCTTGATGAAATTGTTTAAAGATCCTTTTATTAAGCTGGCTTCTGGGAACCCCTCATGGACTAGTGGTTAGGATGGTGCTTTCACTGTCGTGGCCCATGTCCAATTCTTGGTCACGGAACTGAAATCCCACAAGCCACGTGGTGAGGCCAAAAAAACAAACTGGCTTCCAAAGAGTTCATGTTACAATCAGATGAAGTGTAAGTCAGTATCACTAGCTCAGCCAATTCATAGTTAACTTTGACATTCCTTGAGAGCCATACCACTTGGTAGTTTCAACCAGACTGAAATCCCACTCTGGAGATTTGGGATTATCTCCAGCATTATCTCCAGCAGTAATGCAGAGAAGGCAATGGCACCCCACCCCAGTACTCTTGCCTGGAAAATGCCATGGACGGAGGAGGCTGGAAGGCTGAGGGTCGGACACAACTGAGCGACTTCACTTTAACTTTTCACTTTCTTGCATTGGAGAAGGAAATGGCAACCCACTCCAGTGTTCTTGCCTGGAGAATCCCAGGGACGGGGGAGCCTGGTGGGCTGCTATCTATGGGGTCGCACAGAGTCGGACACGACTGAAGTGACTTAGCAGCCAGCAGTAATGAATTTGGCTTGTCCAAGACAGCAATAATGTCTTTATGATAAAATTGCTATTTAACTCTCATTTTACCCAGCCTTTTGACTGGAGTGTGTACATTTTGGAAGAGCTAAGATGGTTATTTTTGCTCACGTCTGTGATCCTGTGGTGCCAATAGATTGGGTTTTTTGTTTTTTTTTTTACAGTGTTGGGTGGTGAATTCCTAAAGTACATGGAGGCCTTTAAACCCTTCTTGGGCATTGGATTGAAAAATTACGCTGAGTACCAGGTAAGCTGTGCTTTTCAAAAATAATATGTCTTCATTTATACCTGGTAGGCATTATAGTATAGAAATCTGGATCCTGTAACCCAGGTGAGGCTTCTCCATGTATCACCCGGTCGAGCTACTTTGTTGCCATAAGTGTCTGAAATAAAAGTAGTCAGTAAGAAAGTGGACACACCAGAGTAGCACCCTCAGAAAGGTTTTGTTTTGTTTTCAATAAACCACCTCTCTCTGCCACCACCATCCCGGGTGAATATTATCTTTCCTGTCCTTTCTTAATGATAGTTTAAATAACCATAGTTTTCTTTCTGCCATATTGGTTGTTAAAATGAACTAAGCTCAGGGAAGAAGGGTCTTCTTTCTTCGACTCTAAGTTCATGTGGTAAAGGATCAGTAGCTAGGTAAAAATCATGCCTTACCCCTGCAGGCAGCGTTTTTCTGTTCCAGAGATGATCGACTTAATTCTTTGCAGGTTTGTTTGGCGGCTGTGGGCTTAGTGGGAGACTTATGCCGTGCCCTGCAATCCAACATCTTACCTTTCTGTGACGAGGTGATGCAGCTCTTACTGGAGAACTTGGGGGTGAGTGTCTACACACACAATCTTAGATGATTAAACATCAAGATCTGTGACAGAGAGTTTATATGTTCCAGAATGTTGGCTGTAGACTTATGAAGGGAATTGTTCATTTTCACAAGATGATTCTAACCTAAGGAAATAAAGAAATGCATGCTCAATGTATGGAACCTGAGAGGCGCAGGTGGGAACCTGTTAAGTGCAAAGGAAAAGTAAATATAATCTCCTCTATCTAGAGATGACCACTGCTGATTTTTGTGTATGTCACTTACAGGTCTATACCCAATATATTAGTTGCTTAGTGTTAAAAAAGCTCTTTGAGTCTTTGGACAAAACTTTTTTTTTTCCTCCTTGTCAGAATGAAAATGTTCACAGGTCTGTGAAGCCACAGATTCTATCAGTGTTTGGTGATATTGCCCTTGCTATTGGTGGAGAGTTTAAAAAATACCTAGAGGTGGTTTTGAATACTCTTCAGCAGGCCTCCCAGGCCCAAGTGGACAAGGTAAGCTTAAAGGTATCTTTAAGTTCAGCCCTGATTGGAGGAGCGGGACTTTTGACAAATGCACAACCAAAGGCCATCAAATACAGTGATTCTATTCTTTTTCTCTTGCAGTCAGACTATGACATGGTGGATTATCTGAATGAGCTACGGGAAGGCTGCTTGGAAGCCTATACCGGAATTGTCCAGGGATTGAAGGGAGACCAGGAGAACGTACACCGTTGAGTATACATTCCAGTTGACTTAGTCTAGTGTACACTTAGCCAGATGGACTGTGTGTTCATTGCATGGCTTACTTGTAAACTGGCACTTACTGCTTAAAACAAGGGGAGGAGGAACAGTGCTCTAATGAAGGGAGTAGCTTTGGGGGAGGTTATAGACTTTATTATTTCTGATCACCGCTTCCTCAGCTGTGTTGTTTGATCATTGCAAGGGATGGAATCCAGCAAGCCTGTTGATGCTGGTGCATGTATACCAACCCCAAGTGGGAGTTCTTGAGATGTGCTGCCCTTCCCCCCATCCAGTCATCTGAATGGAAGGATTGGGGGATTAGATTTCCTCTGTCACCTGATGTTTTTTGTTATTGACTGGGGAAATATTGTACTTCACACTTCTGATATCATAGGCTTAAAGATTCCATTTGTCCTTCTGCATATATGTACACATACTTCTGTTGACTTGACGAATGAGGAAAAATAGTTTGGTGTTAACTGTGTACAACCAGTTCTCCAAACCAAAGCCTCCATGATGGGGGTAGGGTATTTGGGAATTCTGAAACAGGGTGTATGCCTGCCAGGTGGAGGGCAACCTCATTAGACCTTCTCTTTCTTTTATAGCGGATGTGATGCTGGTACAGCCCCGAGTAGAATTTATTCTGTCTTTCATTGACCATATTGCTGGAGATGAGGATCATACAGACGGAGTAGTAGCTTGTGCTGCTGGACTGATAGGGTAGGTTATACCCTGCTTCTGATAGCTGAAAAGAACTTCTCATAGAAAATGAGAAGACATGTTAAAAAGAATATTGAGAATAGCCTGGATTGGCACAGGGGGGACTTCTTTCTTTAATAGACCCCATCATACCCTGTTTTGAGTTCTTAGGTGATCATTCATTTCGGACTTAGCTCTAATCTCATTCCAGACCCTCCAGATTTCTAATTCCCCCCACCAAACTGTAAGAAGTGAGCTCTCAAAGAAGTATAGAAGCAACATCAGATTTATGTCAACATCTCATATTCTGATATTGGTCAACAAATTACCTCCATTTGGCCTCCTCTACTGAGGGTTTCTGAGGCATCATTAGAAGACAGAACATTGGTTTTGAGGAGCTCAAAGACTTGGAGTCTAGTTCTGATTTTACCATGAATTGGCTGTGGAACCTTGGGTAAGGTCATTCTATTTTTTTTTTACATCTCATTTTTGTAATCTGTCGAGGGTGAGGGCAGGTATTAGACTTATGTTGAAAATTTATTCTGGCTTTAAAAAGTAGGTAAATACCAAGAAACCTATAGCTAGCTTAGCTATAGCTATAGGTTTGGAAGGTTCTAAACATGATCTTGTTATCGGGCCAAGAGCTCATTTTCGGGTGTGTTTATTTTGCACAGGGACTTGTGTACAGCATTTGGGAAGGATGTACTGAAATTAGTAGAAGCTAGGCCAATGATCCATGAACTGTTAACTGAAGGACGGAGATCGAAGACTAACAAAGCAAAAACCCTTGCTACATGGGCAACGAAAGAACTGAGGAAACTGAAGAACCAAGCTTGGTAAGAGCTTGTTTCCACTGCCCGCTTTCTTGTGCTTTCTTGGGGAGGAGGTCCATTTTCTCTAGACTTTCCTGACAAGGACTTTCTTTTGGTGTTTTGTTTTCTACTGTTTCCCATATAAGTGCTTCTGAGCCAGGACTTTGTTCCTCAGCCTTGTACTAGTGGAAGGGTCAGGCAGCCCATCTTTCTTTGAGCCAAGTATTTGGTGATAAAGGACAGAATTTATATGACTAGAATTCAGTGAAGTCCCCCCAAATCATTTTGGAACCTTAATAAAGTCATCGATAACGGCCTTTTCCCGTAAATCTTTTTTTTTCTGTTATTTCTTTCGTCATGTTCTTTTCTTTCTTTACTGAAGTGCTTTTAGACATGGCTTTCTTTTACAAAAGATATCCAAAGTTGGAGTTGTCTGACCTCTGCTTTGAAATATAGCTTTGTTTTTCTCTCACATACTCAGTTATCTTACATCACAGATCTCAGGGCTTCCCAGGTGGCACTAGTGGTAAAGAACCCACCTGCCAATGCAGGAGACATTAAGGATATGGGTTCGATCCCTAAGTTGGGAAGATCCCCTGATGGAGGGCATGGCAACCCACTCCAATATTCTTGCCTGGAGAATTCCATGGACAGAGTAGCCTGGTAGGCTACAGTCCATGGGGTCGCACAGAGTCAGACACGACCGAAGTAACTTAGCACGCACACACACACACACATCTCAGTAAAATTGGCCATTTTGAGTTTTGTCTTTATAGTTTCTCACCCTTTGCAAGTGCTAATGAAAGCAGGTATAGATGGCATATAGGGAACTAATAAAAATAATCAGTCCTTGAAAAGTTGACAAATTCACTTCAGGTCTTTGAGCACTTAATTGTAGGAATCAGTGAGATATTTGGCTCTATTGGCTATATGCAATCTCAAAAATTGACCTTTTTTCCATCTGTTTTTAGATCTGTTACCATTGGGATGATAACCTGAGACCCCCACTGGAAATCTCCAATCTTTTGAAAAACCCGGAAGTGAGGAGTGTGCACGGATGCTGAATGTTTGGGAAATGAGAGAATGAGTGAGTGAGGCTTGAAAACACACCATATTGAAAATCCTGCCACAGCAGCAGCTGCAGCCACCAACAGCAGTGCTGTTAGTGAGCTAAGTAAGCACTGACNCTCCAATCTTTTGAAAAACCCGGAAGTGAGGAGTGTGCACGGATGCTGAATGTTTGGGAAATGAGAGAATGAGTGAGTGAGGCTTGAAAACACACCATATTGAAAATCCTGCCACAGCAGCAGCTGCAGCCACCAACAGCAGTGCTGTTAGTGAGCTAAGTAAGCACTGACTTCGTAGAAAACCATAACGTCGGCCATCTTGGAAAAGTGAAAAACAGTGGATTTACTTTATTATAAAAAAGGAAGCTCTCTTCCCAGGAGAGGCTAGAACTAGCTTTTCTGTCTTTTGGCTGGTGCCGAGTGGAATGACTAGCTTGGGAGAGGAGGAGGGACTGGGTTCAGCTGTGGTGCTTTGCTGTAAAAGGCAGCCTGGCCTTTGCTACTGATGAGAGAGATGGAGCCTGGGTCTCAAGCCCACCTTTGGTGTACCTTTGCCATATGGTACTGGTACTGTATGCGTGCCAGCTAAAAGGAGGGTGAGGGGTCCTTCACAGTCTGAGAATGAGTGTGTGTGAATGAGGCGGTATCCACATTCTCAACTTCAAGTCATTGCAGTTTCTTTTTCCCAGAAAAAAATAAGGGGTTAGATGTTGCATTTCATAAAACTAACTGAAGTTCGGTCTACTGATGCAGCACAAGAGATGTAAAAGAAGAAGAAAAAAAGGAAAGACGCTCTTTAGGTTTTGTTTTTTGGGTTTTTTTTTTTTTCTTTCATTTTCTTTTTTTTTAATTTTAGGGAAAACACTGACGAATGGTCAGAACTCCCATCNAGAGGGGATAGTCTTGGAGAGGAGAGGGTTAAAGGTGGGGCCAGCCCTACAAACGCGCACACACTTCTTTCTCAGACCCGGTCACACGCGTTTCCCTGGAGCTTAATGCGGGGCGGTGTTGGGGCCTGGGCCCGAGTGCTCTCCACCCAAGGCTTTTGCTGCCCGGCTTTGGGAGGTCGCGGACCCCACTGCCTCAATTCACACCTCGGGAGCCCCCTCTCTTACGCGCACACATGCTTCGGCGCGCGCGCACACCTCGGACATTCCCATAGTGCCTCACGTGACACACGGCCCCGAACGTGCCCACCCTTCACACACGCTCACGCACGCGTGCACACACGCACACACAAACACTCACGGCCTCCCGGTCACTTCCCCCTCCATCCGACCCCCGCCTGCATCCCCGCTTAAGGCGCTCATTGACTATGACACACCTACACTCATTCACAGACACACACTCCCCCCACACATGCCAGCCACAGACACACATTCATAAACAGGGCCAGGAGAAGTATACACGCACCCCCTCGCCTACTCTTTCGGGAGCCCTGAGTCATTCCTGCCCCCTCCCAGGGCTCCCCACTTCCCTGTGTGCAGGCACTCAGGCCAGGCTTAGTTCTTTGTCTGCCCTCTTCACCTGAGCCTGGCAGCTTCTCCCAGAGCCCCCTTCCCCTCTGTGTTCCCTCAGACACAGCCGAGGACTTCCTGTGGGTCCCAGGTCAGGGGTGAGGAGGGCCTGGAGGGTTGCCACAAACCCAGTGTGAGTTGGGGAGGCGCTTCCTTTTCCTGAACTCTGGGATCCTACAGGAGGAAGCTGGGAAGTTGGGCGGGGGCCCAGCAGAGGATGTGCTGACCGTGGCGGGGCTGACCCTCCCAGAAGCACTGGGCCTTCCTTAGGGAGGAGCCAGGGGTGCCGGAGGCCTGGCATGAGGAGCTTGTCAGAGAGGTATTTGGGGAAGTGAGGCCTGGGGTGGGGAGGGGGCTGAGGAGTAAGGCAAGGCAGGCCTCATCTGGGCCCCCTGTGCTGGGAAGGCAGCACTGTCAGGTCCACAGGTCTCCCTGGGTTCCGGAAAGAGTCCTTCTCTGCTTCTGGCTTCGCTTACTTGTCCCTATTTGTCCCTGCTCCCACTGTGCCCCGCAAGTCTTGCTTGCTTCTGGTCCCAGGCCCTTCCCCAAGGCAGCAGAGAAGAGAAGATGGGTCTGGGAGGGAGCTGTGAGACACAGAGGCAGGACCAGGCTGCATCTCAGCTGGCCACAGAGCTCCTCAGGCCAGGACAAGGGGTGATGGGACAAGCTCTGTGCCCCCCTCCCCACCGTTGCTCCTGCTCTCCCAGGAGGCCCAGGGTGGGCTGTGGCCCAGGCCCTTGCCATGGAGTCCATGTTTGAGGATGACATCAGCATCCTGACCCAGGAGGCCCTGGGGCCCAGTGAGGTGTGGCTGGATGCCCCTGGAGACCCCTCGCTGGGGGAGGACATGTGCTCTGCCTCCCACTTTGCCCTGATCACAGCCTACGGAGACATCAAGGAGAGGCTGGGGGGCCTGGAGAGGGAGAATGCCACCCTCCGCCGCCGCCTCAAAGTCTACGAGATCAAGGTCAGAAGCTGGGGGTTATGGGGGTCTGACTGTGTGTGTGGCAGGGGAGGGGGCTGCTGGAGATCCAGCAGAGACTTCAGGGATCCAAAAGAGGGGTCTGGGGCACTCGAGGATCCCTCATAAGGGTTGTGGCTGCTCTGGATGGATGGGGACTCTGGAGAGCTCAGCACCAATCAGGAAGGGATCAGGAGGGATCCTCTTAGGAGCGCTAGACCTTAGATCTATAAAAGATTTGGCTGGTGGGAACCACTCCCTGGGCCATGGGAATTGGGATGAACAGATCCCACTGGAACTAGGAGGGAGAGACTAGAACTCTGAGTCAGGTTGTGGGATGGGGACACAGTTAGGCTGAAGCTTTTCTGAGGGCCTACCTCATTTGCAGTACCCACTGATCAGTGACTTTGGGGAGGAGCACGGTTTCTCTCTATATGAAATCAAGGATGGTTCCCTGCTGGAGGTGGAGAAAGTCAGCCTGCAGCAACGGCTCAACCAGTTCCAGCATGAGGTGAGCCCTCCCTGAGTCTTTGTTCCAGTCCACCTCTGATAATCCCCAACCCCAGCCTCTGGCCTTCCGTCTCTTTGATCAGAGTTGGCCATGGTCCTCCAGAGTACCAGCTTCAACTCCGCCTGGCCCTCCACTGGGTGCTGGCAGTGGGGGTGGGAGGCACAGGGTGCTGCTCTGCCCCCAAGTCAAGGTAGGCCTGACTCTGGCTGCCCTCTGCCCTCTCTGTGCCTCATCCAGTTGCAGAAAAACAAGGAGCAGGAAGAACAGCTTGGGGAGATGATCCAGGCTTATGAGAAGCTCTGCGTAGAGAAGAGTGACCTGGAGACAGAGCTGGGGGAGATGGTGAGGTCCAGGGAGCCTGAGTGCTTGAGGGTGTTACCTTGGCTGTGTGCTTGTGGTATGCACTCCGCGTGTTCATGTCTGTCTGTGAGTCTCCACGTCTGGTGAGTGGGGTTGTGTGTGTCATACAAGTTGTGAGCAACTCTGTGTACATCCTGACTATACAGTGACAGAGGATGACTAAGTGAGTGGCCCTGTAGAACACTGTGAGTCTGTGTGTATGTTTGGGTCTCATGCTGGGTTGACCCTCTGCCTATAGCACTGTGCTGGAAGGCTGTATGGGTGAGTACAGAGGGGACTGGAAGTGTTTGTGACTGCTGGGATGGGCCTTGGCCTGTGTGTGATTCTAAGTCACGGTATGGCCATGCAGGTGAGCAAGTGGGCAGGTGTCAATCAGGAGACATGGTCTCTTACTGACTCCTAGCTATGACCTGGGTCAAGTCACTTAGCCTCTGTCCTGCCTCTGAGAAGTGGGGCAAATAACAACAACCTTGCTGAGCTGTTATGGGACATTCGTGTAAAAATGCTTTGACTTAATTGCATTTACATGGCACTTACCTGTGTGCCAGGCATAATTCTTGTCTCTTAAGGTATATTTACTGATTTTAATCCTTGTAACAAACTGACCTCGGAGGTAGGTGTGGTTAGCCCCGTATTACAGATGAGGTACACAAAGCCCGGAGTAGTTACACCACATATACAAATGGAAGCTTTTACGCTCTTGAGGGGGTGGCAGTGTTCGGATAGGGGGCTGAGTATTTTTAGAAGTGTTTCTGTGTGTTAGTGACAGGGAAGAGGCATTAACTGTGACCTTGCAAGGGGCAGTAGCCAGAAACATCTGCATTGCAGTTGATGGGAGGGACCTTGTACTCATGGCCTCTTGGAGAGTGGAGTTGGGATGTGTGACCTGGGGCCTCCGCTCAGTTTAGAGGGTGATGGATACCCAGACGTAGGGAAGTCCTGGGTTTAGGGAGCCCATTGGGTTGCCCTGGCCTGGTGCAGACCCTCACCCTCTTTTCTCCTGCTATAGCGGGCCCTGGTGGAGACTCACCTGCGGCAGATCTGTGGTTTGGAGCAGCAGCTGCGGCAGCAGCAAGGCCTCCGGGATGTGAACTTCCCCAGCCTGAGCCCCCCTCCCGCCCCTGCCCCGCCCTGTGCTGATCTGGACCTTCACTACTTGGCACTGAGAGGAGGATCCGGCTTGAGTCATGGTGAGATTTCAGTGACCCCTGGTTTCCACACTCCGAAGTCCCCCCAGCCAGCCCCCCATTTCAACCCCATTGGACACCTCCAGGGTTTCAGATTGTTAGTCAGCACCCCATTCAGTTCAGTTCAGTTACTCAGTTGTGTCCAACTCTTTGCGACCCCATGGACTGTGGTATGCCAGGCTTCCCTGTCCTTCACCATCTCCCAGAGCCTGCTCAGACTCACGTTCATCGAGTCGGTGATGCCATCCAACCATCTCATCCTCTGTCGTCCCATTCTTCTCCTGCCTTCAGTCTTTCCCAGCATCAGGGTCTTTTCTAATGAGTCAGTTCTTCGCATCAGGTGGCGAAGGTATTAGAGCTTCAGCTTCAGCATCAGTCCTTCCAATGAATATTCAGGACTGATTTCCTTTAAGATGAATTGGTTTGAGCTCCTTGGAGTCCAAGGGACTCTCAAGAATCTCTCCAACGCTACAGTTCAAAAGCATCAGTTCTTTGGCGCTCAACTTATACTGTCTTAAATTTCTCCCATAATCACCTCATCCCTCGTTAACCAACTGTCCCTTCACCTCACCACTATTACTCCAAGTTCTCCCAACTGACATCCCGCCCTTAAATCCTTCGTTCACAGGCTCCTCCTGCAATTCCTATATAGGCCAGCAGAGGGCAGCCCCACCCAGAGTCCCCCTGCTTGTCTTTGGTTGTGATTGGGAGAGGCCCCTAAGGATGCTTGCGGACGAGAGTCTGACCAGGGAAACTCTTCCAAAGCCCATCTTCTCTCTCCCCTGACCTCCAGGAAGGTTATAAAATGCAACTCAGCCCATCATTGCCCTCTGCTCTTAGTAGAGGTTTATCTGTCACCCTGGGGTGGCTGCCCTCCCGCTGTCTCTCTTGGAACCCTCATGCTGCAGTTTTCACCTGTTTCACTTTGTGTTGATCTGGGAGTGGGTGGAGGGTACCCAGCAGCTGGTTCCAGCATGACATTGTCCTTTCCTCTGCAGCAGGCTGGCCAGGCGCCACGCCGAGTATGAGTGAGCTGGAGCGGCGGCGGCTGGAAGAGGCTCTGGAGGCTGCCCAGGGAGAGGCCCGAGGGGCTCAGCTTCGGGAGGAGCAGCTCCAGGCCGAGTGTGAGCGGCTGCAGGGGGAGCTGAAGCAGCTGCAGGAGACCCGGGCCCAGGTAAAAGCAGAGGCACCAACCCCAGGCCCCTGCTCTGGCACCTGTAGAGCTCTGTGGAGTGCTGGGAGCTGCTGGAAAGAACTCTTACAGAGATCTGGGGTTTCCTCACTGAGTACAGACCCGCCCTGGGAATGGTAAAGAAGGGAGGTCCAGGCCAGTGAGGTTGGGGTCTGACTGCTCCATCTTTCCCTTAGGATCTAGCCTCCAACCAGTCGGAGCGGGACATGGCGTGGGTGAAAAGAGTTGGGGATGATCAGTAAGTCACTTTGTAATCCTCTTCCTCTTAACCTCTGCAACCCAGGGGGTGGCATTTTCCAGGTTCCCTCTTTGGTTCACTCCTCCCCCTCCACATTGTTTGGGGGAACCTCTCTTCCAAGCAGTCAGGGCTGTGTTTTGGGTTGATTGTGCGGCTCTGCGTCCTTCACAGGGAAGGAGGTGAGGTTCTGGCATGCTCAGGTTCTAGGAGGTTCCCTTTGCTTTCTCTGGCACCCAGGCCTGTGTCTTGTTGAGGTGTCGGGTTGAGAGAGACTTCCTCGGCAGCTTTGTTGCTGTGCTGTGTCCTCTGGTGAGTTTTGGGTCTCTGTGGGACTCATCTTCTATCCCAGTAACAAGGCCCAGCCAGTTGGATTACCCAGCTCCTCCCTGACGAGGAGGAAGGAGAAGATGGTCTCTCTCAGGATTGTCTCCTACCTCAGGAGAGAGAAAGCTGAGACTTAGGAGAGGACAGACTTCCTTGAGTTCATGCAGCAGCAAGCAGGGAATTAGAACATATCAGGCTGGGGTGTCCCTTGGGGATCCTGCCATTGAAGAGAAGCAGCAGTAGGTGGGAAGGGCGTCAGCGGGCTGCCTAGTAGGGGCCTCTGGGGCAGCACTGGGCAGCCAGGGAGAGGGTGCACACAGCCTGGCAGCAGGGAGCCTGGTGCCTCTCACATCCGCACCCGAACTCCTCCTCTCCCACTTTCTGAGAAATAGAGCACAAGCCTCCTTCCGCCTAAGCCTTCCCCCGACAAGATGAGGAGTGTGACGCAGACTCCCTCCTTTCATGGTGGGGAAGACTGAGGCCTGAAGAGGGCAGGAGCCAACCCTCCAGCACACACACGCCCGGCTCCGGGACGCCCTGGGCCTCCTCACCTTCCTCCCTGCTTCTGGTCAGTCAGGGGTACGCTCACCTCCCCCTGCACCCTGGGGTGAGGACCTGGGTGGAGCTGTGATAGCTGGGGAGTGAGAACCTAGTTTGTGGGACTAATGGGTGGGACTCCTCACTGTTAGGGGCCTCTGCAGAGAGGGTCCACCCTAGCTTGTGGCTGGCGCTCAGAGCCTGTCCTAGCCTGTATGCCCGGACCCGGAAAACACACATACCCATACATGTTCTAGAATCCTAGCTTGCCCCTAAAGTCACACCATAGCTCCCTTTATGGCTCACTGAATCCACCTCCCTCCCAGAAGACCAGTCGAGAAGGCTCCCTCAATAGGTTGAACCCAGAGAGAGGATTTTTTTTTTTGGCTGGAGTCTGAACAGAAGACCAGTCGAGAAGCTTCCTTCAATAGGTTGAACCCAGAGAGAGGATTTTTTTTTTGGCTGGAGTCTGAACAGCCAGGCTTTGGATCTCAGGGACCCCTCCTGGGATGCTGAGTGGCTCAGCTTTGCTGATTTCACCTCGATGGCCCCAGGTTTCCCTCATAGGCTCAGCGGTCCATCACTGCTGAGGGATGTGAGTGGAAGGTGATGTGGGGGAGGCCGAGAAGAGGTGGCACGACCCCAGGGGCTGAGTGAGTGGGTAAAAGAGGATCCCTCCCACAGATGCCTCTGGAGGTCATTCCATCCATGCCGCTCATCCTAGCCGGAACAGCCCCCTTTCCTCCCCCTTACAAGGTACCTACGTCCACCCTGTCTCTTAGCCAGAGGGAGCTGGGCTCTGCTCCGGGCTGGTCCTACCAGAGGTGACATCGAGCTCCTCCCCCGGGCCTTCATGGTTTGGACTCTGCCTCACCGCCTCCTGGACGTCTGCCCCTGGAGCCAGCCGGGCCCTGCCTGCCCAGCTTGACAGTTCCTTTCAGGCCAAGCATCTCTGGACAGCCCCAGCTTGGCAAGAGTTAATTCTCAGAGGAAGTCCTCACTCCCCCGGTGGTTTTATTTTCTTATAAGCTCAGCTCCTTTTGGTAATAAGCTGCTCCCCGAGTGCTCCGTCCCCTGTCCTCCCACCTGAGGAGGCCTCAGTCACCTGCCCTCAGCTCCTTTCCCCGCCCCAGCCCCTACTTTCCCCTCTACTTCTGCCTGACCCTTCAGGCGCGTGGGAATTTTACATGTGGGCCTTCCAGGAGAGGATGGCCGAGATGGGTTATCTGGATGGAGGTGTGAAGGCGGAAGAGGGGGCCACAGAGGTTCCTGAGACCAGCCCACACCTCGGTGGGAACTCACTGTATCCCAAGAGGTGCTCCCCTCCCTGGCGTGGATGCCTCCAGGGTGGCCGTCACCTCGAGGTGCTCCCCTCCCTGGCGTGNAGGCCTCAGTCACCTGCCCTCAGCTCCTTTCCCCGCCCCAGCCCCTACTTTCCCCTCTACTTCTGCCTGACCCTTCAGGCGCGTGGGAATTTTACATGTGGGCCTTCCAGGAGAGGATGGCCGAGATGGGTTATCTGGATGGAGGTGTGAAGGCGGAAGAGGGGGCCACAGAGGTTCCTGAGACCAGCCCACACCTCGGTGGGAACTCACTGTATCCCAAGAGGTGCTCCCCTCCCTGGCGTGGATGCCTCCAGGGTGGCCGTCACCTCGAGGTGCTCCCCTCCCTGGCGTGGATGCCTCCAGGGTGGCCGTCACTTTACCGTGGGAGTCCCTGCTGTCCACATAGCCTCCCCCACACTACGGCTGCCTCTCTGAATTCCCCTCTGTGAGGCTGCCCGGCGCTGAGGTGCCAGGCCTGGAGGCAGTCCCAGCCCCAAGGTTTCCAGCCTCCCCTATCCCAGCCCCTGGTTCACAAGACCATCGTCAGGGTACCTCTGACAGTGGGCATCCAGACCCGATCGCCACNCTTTACCGTGGGAGTCCCTGCTGTCCACATAGCCTCCCCCACACTACGGCTGCCTCTCTGAATTCCCCTCTGTGAGGCTGCCCGGCGCTGAGGTGCCAGGCCTGGAGGCAGTCCCAGCCCCAAGGTTTCCAGCCTCCCCTATCCCAGCCCCTGGTTCACAAGACCATCGTCAGGGTACCTCTGACAGTGGGCATCCAGACCCGATCGCCACCCTCCAAATCTGACCTCAGGGCAAGATTTCCTGGCCGTGTGGTCAGCCCAGCATCTGGTAGTCAGTGCCCAGGGGAGGGGCCACTGAAGGTGACCACCTTCAGTGACCAAGGGCTAAAGGCAATAATGAAGGAAGAAATGGGAGTGGAGACCAGAAGGGTCCTAGCCAAGTGAGAGGTGCAGACCCACAGCCCCCTCCTCTGGCCTCCTCAGGTTCTCAGGTCCTGAGTGCGGCCTTCCTGGGGGTGTGGCCAACACTGAGGGTGGAAGGGCGATTGTGGAGAGGGGGCTTCTAGAAGGGGCTCAGTGAGGGGATGCAGGGCCAGTGGAGGAGGGGGCTCATCCACGAGAGGAGCACCTGTGAGCAGATGGGGGTTCAGTACCAGTGATGAGGGGGAAAACTATAGGCCCTTTTCCCCAACATGGGGGGCTCAATGTTGCAGCCTGGGTGCTTTTCCGCCCACTCCCCCCCACCCCTCTCTCCGCCCACAAGCCTCTGCGTGGGCTGCGGTTAGTGGTAGGGGAGAAGTGTGAACTCTGAGAGAGAGAGGATGGAAACTCTGCACAGAGGTCAAGGGCAGCGTAGGGGGGTCAGGACGGAAGTCGGAGACCCCCGTCTACCCTGAGCTCAGTCTCATGCCCCAGAGCCAGCGGGCCCAGGGCCTCCCCCTTCACGCTTCTCACCCTCCCTACTTCCTTTCTTTCAAATTTCCTTCAGCCCGGACGCCCAGCCCACAGGACTGAAGCCCTGAGCTCTTGCAGCCTCAGGGCTCCCCAAGGGTGGGGAGGGGTTCTGAAGTCGGGGGCCCACCACGCCCACCTAACTGTGGTCTGAGGAGTTGGTGGGCTTTGAACCACCTCTGACCCTCTCCCTGCCAGGGAGGCAGAGAGCAGCTCTTACCCACGGTATCTCCCTCGATGAGGAACACCACATCCTCCCCTCATTCAAACCAAACTCATTGAGCTGGTATCTCCTTAAATGGATCAAAACTGGTTTCCCCTTTTCACCTCCCATCTCCTAGGCGTTTCCCCGAGTCCTCATTCCAGCAGACACCGTGTGAGGCAGTTTACCTATAAAATCTCATTTTAGTCTCACCAAAAACCATGTGACAGTGTTGTCCCCTGAGCAAATCAGGGTACAAGGAAGTAATCAGAGAAATTAAGTGCAAGTACCAAGCAGGTCCTGAAATGATGGGGTAATAGCACTTCTGTGGTGTTTTTATGGTTCAAATTTTTGTCCAGGTAGGAGGTCCTTACACGAGGAGCAGCCCAGTTTGTTGACCGATCACTTTTGAAAGTGAAAGGAGGTCCTATTAATAATTCTGCCAGGTGACTCCTGTCAACCAGGACAGCCCTGGGCAAACTGGGATCTGTGGGCCCCCAGCCTGGAGGAGGACTGATTCCAACCCTGCTGTGAAACTTCTCCATTTAGCTGCATCTGGGGAGGCTTTCTAGACACAAAGAACATCTGGCTGAGCTGGAAGGGTGGCAGGGGCTGCCATGAAGAGCCGGGCTCTGTGGACTGCAAGTCATAGCTGGTCGAGGAGAGTGAAGGGGCTCAAGGCGCCTGAAAGGAAGTGGTAGATCGCTGGGTTGTTGCAAGCGACTTCCTCCTCCCCCCAGCCCGCAACCTCAAGTCCGCTCCACGGCCCGGTGCCTGTGGTCCCCTCCCTGAGGGTCAGGCCGGGCGGGAAGACTAGTGCTGGGTGTGCCTGTGGGTAGTGGAAAGTTTGGTTCTTAAGTGCCCCCGCAAGGGTGAAGTGGCTAGGGGGGAGCGGGGGCAGCTATGGGCAAGGATGGAGGAGCTGGGAATGCTGGATTTCTGTTTTCCTCCTGATTCTGTCAGCCAGGGATGCTGACCACATGACCAGCTCTGATCCTGATCCCATCCCTGCTTGTAACCCCAATCCCTCATCCTGACCCCAACTTGGTCTCCAGTCCTGACAGAAGATGATCTCATCAGACCCTGACTCCCACCTTAATCCTGACCTCGAGCAGTCGCTAGTTCTAATCCCATGACCCACTGCTAGCCTGAATCTTGACCCTGCCACATCTGCATCCTCATGGAGGCTCCAGCGCATCACAGGGCACCCAGTGAACCAGGAAGACGCTGCACTCAGAAGCCCATGTGTCTCCCAGCTGGTTTGGGGCAGAAAGAGGCCTTCTACAGAGGCAGATGCTTAGGTCTCTAACAATAACAGTGAAGATGATTGTTTCCACATGAGTTTTTGAACTCCCTGAATTATTCGTGGAAAGAAAGAATGAAAGAAGTCAACAGAGGGTGGAATAGTATACAGGGGCTCGGAGCCCTCTTTCCTGCCAGCACTGCCATTTGCACTCTGGCTCCTCCAAAGGTGCCAGCTCAGCAGGCTGAGGTGCCAAGAGCCTGTTTGAGTCCCTGCTTTGTGCCACTGCTGCTCTGTGATGACCTTGAGCTGGCCTCTTAATATAAACTCTGTCCTTCCTCTTCAACACGTGTTGAGCACCCTCCTGTCCCCTCCCCAGGCAGGGCTGCTGATGCTCAGAGATCCCAGGCCACTTTGGAGGTCCCCAGCCTCTTTCTCCTTCTCTTAGCCTTCTGCTGCCTTCCCACCTATCTCTTCCCCCTTCCCTGATCCTTTTGGAAGGCAGTTGATAGCTGAGTAGTGAGTAGCCTTGACTTTAGCATCCAGGAGACCAGAGCTCCCATTCCGACTCCACTATTACTAGGCTTTATGACTTTGGTCAACTGACTTAACCTCTGTAAGCTTCAGTTTTCTCATCTGTAACATGGAGGTAACAAGCCGGCCAACACTGCAGGGTTGTCCTGAAGATTAAGTTCTTAGCACAATGCCTGGCCTCTGATAAGGGCTCATACAGATTATGATTCTTTTCTGGGTGCTTCCCAAGTTCTGAGAGATTCAGATGGAACTTGTTCCCCATAATTTAAGCAATGAGGAAGCATCCAGATGTAGGCATCTGCTGCCGTTCACCTGACCCAGCCTTCCCAGACAGCCGTGATGGTGGAAAATAGCACTCAGGTGTGGGCCAGGAAGCGGAATGTGTATTCAGGTGCACGCATGCAACTCTTGGTTGTGTTGTGAAGTTGAGATTTTTTTCCACTGAATTGGCAGTGTTTTCTAACGTGAGTCATTCAGGTCGTTAGCATATTTAGCAGCCCAGGCCTGTGCATCTTGAGGTGGGTAGTCACCCAATGCAGGAGGGTCTCACAGCACCTTGGAGCATCAGGTCTGGTCCCCCTAACCTTGCCCAGGGTCTCAGAGGCAGTTTCGAGGGCTGCCTGGAGCTCCTGGAGGACACGGGGCAGTGGTGGGGGGTGCAGAGCTGGAAGAGGGGCTGGGTGTCCTGGGCTAGGGCCTTCTCACTTCCATTTCCTGCTGCCTTGTCTATTTTGCTGCGAGGAAGTTACGGGGAACTCGGTGCTGGAAACTGGGGTAGCTCCTGACAAGGGGAGGAAGGCAGGCAGAGGAGAGATGGGGCCTGGCAACTGAGTGTGGCAGGTGAGATCTCTGAGGCAGGGTGTGAAGGCGACGACCTGTATCTGTCACCTGAGATACGCAGTGAAAGTAGATGGGGAGAGAAACTGGCTGCTCGGTCAGAGGGGATGTTCCATCTGTGCCCTCCTCAGTGCCCCCTCCTGCCCTCAACACTATGGGGTTAGCATGATTGTCCGGAAGTCCCCCAGTCTGAGGGAGGAGATGCAGCTCTTACCCTCAGATCCCCCTGGTCTGAAGCGGGGAGCCTTCCATTGGGAAGTCCTCAATTTACTATGGGCCATAGACTGGACCTCTCAGTCTGATGAGGGTGATGCTGTTCCTTCCCATAGACCCGTGCTAAAGGAGGAGGGTGGGGACATAGGACACCCGAGGGCTGAGGTAAGATGGGATGGAGGCTGCAGCACTTTGGCAAAGGCTCCCCAAAGGACTCCTTCCCTCTGTTCCTGTCCACCATCAGACTGGTAAGAGGGCACTCTCCCTCCCTAAGAAATGGGGTTGTTCCCCAGAATCCCAGCCTGTTTGCAGTAATTTGGCTTTGGCCCAGATGGGTTAAAAATAGTTTTGTTGTGGGAGGGGCTCCCCCTCCACCCAGCTCTGCCCCAGGATTAGTGACAGAACAAGGCGAGAGGGAGGGAGTTCAGTCACCATCTACCCGCTGCATTCGGCTTTTCCTGCCCTCTGAAGCCCTAACCTCATGACTTCCCGTCCTCTTCTCCGGGGTTGGTCAGACACAGACACACACACACTCACTCACTCACTCACCCTGTTCCTCACTCATCACACTGGTCTCACACCTCCCTTTGCTCCCTCCCATTCACATGTATCCTCTCTTACATGTTCCATTACCATGAGATGAGAACAGGGTCCCCTCCTTGCTTCCCAGCTACTGGGGCAACACCCCCTCCCCCACCCCCGCCTCCTCGAGACAAAATCCCTCTCCAGTGGCCAAGCTTCTCTCTGCCATTTCCCCTCCAGCTCCAACTTCCACAAAGTTCCAGAATCCCTTTTGGATTGGGTAAGGGGGCAAGATCTGGGGAAACAACATCCCCTGCCTCCCAGGCTCTGTCCAGGCCCAGATCAGAGATGAAGGCGGTGACCCAAGGCCATGGCATAGTCTCCTGTGATGTCAGGATGGGCTCCCTGGAGGTGTGCAGGCTAGGGTGGGAGAGAGAGGAGGGGCAGCGCTGAGAATGGTAACTTTCATTCAGCAATTCTGGGTCAAAGGGACCCAAAGAGAAAGGGAGAGAAAAGGAAGTGGTTGAAGTCTTTACTAAGTCTGTTCCAGCTCCATGAGGGTGGGTGCCCTGGAGGCCTGAGCAGGAAGTGGGAGGAAAAAAAGGGAAGAGGGACTTCCCTGGTGGTCCAGTGGTTAAGATTCCACACTTCCACAGTAAGAGGCACAGGTTCAGTTCTTGGCCAGGGAACTAAGATCTTGCATGCTGCATGGCCTGGCAAAAAAGAGAAAAACAAAGGGAACAAGAAAGAAAAATGGTAAGAGAGGCTCAATTCAATATTGACTTACTGAACAGCTACCGCGTACCAGGTCCTGGACAAGATGCTGGGAATACGAACACAGTGATGATCTCTGTGTTTGAGGAACTCCCAGTGAAGTTCCAGAAGAAGGCAATTTTTGTTAGGTGCTTAACGTGAGTGGTGCCCCCTGAAGGTGTGCCGGGCACAATAGCTGTTCACAGAGATCTCCAGGTAAAGGGCTCCCTGGTGGTCCTGGGAGTTGCAAGGCTGAAAGGAGCAAAGCAGTGGACCTAGGCGTACTTGGGTTCAAGTGTATCAGTCAGCACCTCTGCCAACCCAGGAGGCCATGTCTTCACTTACAGAATGGGGCTCTTCATAGGCTGTGCAACAGCGGTCTCTAATCTTCCAAAGGTGAGAACTCCTCTGGCCCCCCCGCCCCCATACGCAGATTGTACTTCACTATTAGTATGAGTACTTTGAGAAAACTCACAGCAACAAAAGCTACTATAAATTCAGTGCAGCTTTTTGATGAATCTGTGTTTTGTCACCACAGTTTCTGCACAGATTAGAAACATTCACACATACCTGTATGAGATGTGTTCAGGCCACAGACAGTGCTCAGTGAATACACAGATTCAGGGAGCTCTCGAAATCACTGAGCGCTCCAGCCCCCACCCATTGTCTTGGGAACCACTGCCCTAGCCCCAGGTAAGGTGTAGGGAACCCCCTGGAAGAGGTTCCCCTTTGAGGTGGCCCTTAATGCCCAAGAGAATTTCTGCAG
>SJYV01039947.1:0-63224 GCA_006410875.1 Neotragus pygmaeus | reverse complement strand
GGTCTCACAGCACCTTGGAGCATCAGGTCTGGTCCCCCTAACCTTGCCCAGGGTCTCAGAGGCAGTTTCGAGGGCTGCCTGGAGCTCCTGGAGGACACGGGGCAGTGGTGGGGGGTGCAGAGCTGGAAGAGGGGCTGGGTGTCCTGGGCTAGGGCCTTCTCACTTCCATTTCCTGCTGCCTTGTCTATTTTGCTGCGAGGAAGTTACGGGGAACTCGGTGCTGGAAACTGGGGTAGCTCCTGACAAGGGGAGGAAGGCAGGCAGAGGAGAGATGGGGCCTGGCAACTGAGTGTGGCAGGTGAGATCTCTGAGGCAGGGTGTGAAGGCGACGACCTGTATCTGTCACCTGAGATACGCAGTGAAAGTAGATGGGGAGAGAAACTGGCTGCTCGGTCAGAGGGGATGTTCCATCTGTGCCCTCCTCAGTGCCCCCTCCTGCCCTCAACACTATGGGGTTAGCATGATTGTCCGGAAGTCCCCCAGTCTGAGGGAGGAGATGCAGCTCTTACCCTCAGATCCCCCTGGTCTGAAGCGGGGAGCCTTCCATTGGGAAGTCCTCAATTTACTATGGGCCATAGACTGGACCTCTCAGTCTGATGAGGGTGATGCTGTTCCTTCCCATAGACCCGTGCTAAAGGAGGAGGGTGGGGACATAGGACACCCGAGGGCTGAGGTAAGATGGGATGGAGGCTGCAGCACTTTGGCAAAGGCTCCCCAAAGGACTCCTTCCCTCTGTTCCTGTCCACCATCAGACTGGTAAGAGGGCACTCTCCCTCCCTAAGAAATGGGGTTGTTCCCCAGAATCCCAGCCTGTTTGCAGTAATTTGGCTTTGGCCCAGATGGGTTAAAAATAGTTTTGTTGTGGGAGGGGCTCCCCCTCCACCCAGCTCTGCCCCAGGATTAGTGACAGAACAAGGCGAGAGGGAGGGAGTTCAGTCACCATCTACCCGCTGCATTCGGCTTTTCCTGCCCTCTGAAGCCCTAACCTCATGACTTCCCGTCCTCTTCTCCGGGGTTGGTCAGACACAGACACACACACACTCACTCACTCACTCACCCTGTTCCTCACTCATCACACTGGTCTCACACCTCCCTTTGCTCCCTCCCATTCACATGTATCCTCTCTTACATGTTCCATTACCATGAGATGAGAACAGGGTCCCCTCCTTGCTTCCCAGCTACTGGGGCAACACCCCCTCCCCAACCCCCGCCTCCTCGAGACAAAATCCCTCTCCAGTGGCCAAGCTTCTCTCTGCCATTTCCCCTCCAGCTCCAACTTCCACAAAGTTCCAGAATCCCTTTTGGATTGGGTAAGGGGGCAAGATCTGGGGAAACAACATCCCCTGCCTCCCAGGCTCTGTCCAGGCCCAGATCAGAGATGAAGGCGGTGACCCAAGGCCATGGCATAGTCTCCTGTGATGTCAGGATGGGCTCCCTGGAGGTGTGCAGGCTAGGGTGGGAGAGAGAGGAGGGGCAGCGCTGAGAATGGTAACTTTCATTCAGCAATTCTGGGTCAAAGGGACCCAAAGAGAAAGGGAGAGAAAAGGAAGTGGTTGAAGTCTTTACTAAGTCTGTTCCAGCTCCATGAGGGTGGGTGCCCTGGAGGCCTGAGCAGGAAGTGGGAGGAAAAAAAGGGAAGAGGGACTTCCCTGGTGGTCCAGTGGTTAAGATTCCACACTTCCACAGTAAGAGGCACAGGTTCAGTTCTTGGCCAGGGAACTAAGATCTTGCATGCTGCATGGCCTGGCAAAAAAGAGAAAAACAAAAGGAACAAGAAAGAAAAATGGTAAGAGAGGCTCAATTCAATATTGACTTACTGAACAGCTACCGGGTACCAGGTCCTGGACAAGATGCTGGGAATACGAACACAGTGATGATCTCTGTGTTTGAGGAACTCCCAGTGAAGTTCCAGAAGAAGGCAATTTTTGTTAGGTGCTTAACGTGAGTGGTGCCCCCTGAAGGTGTGCCGGGCACAATAGCTGTTCACAGAGATCTCCAGGTAAAGGGCTCCCTGGTGGTCCTGGGAGTTGCAAGGCTGAAAGGAGCAAAGCAGTGGACCTAGGCATACTTGGGTTCAAGTGTNGTACCAGGTCCTGGACAAGATGCTGGGAATACGAACACAGTGATGATCTCTGTGTTTGAGGAACTCCCAGTGAAGTTCCAGAAGAAGGCAATTTTTGTTAGGTGCTTAACGTGAGTGGTGCCCCCTGAAGGTGTGCCGGGCACAATAGCTGTTCACAGAGATCTCCAGGTAAAGGGCTCCCTGGTGGTCCTGGGAGTTGCAAGGCTGAAAGGAGCAAAGCAGTGGACCTAGGCATACTTGGGTTCAAGTGTATCAGTCAGCACCTCTGCCAACCCAGGAGGCCATGTCTTCACTTACAGAATGGGGCTCTTCATAGGCTGTGCAACAGCGGTCTCTAATCTTCCAAAGGTGAGAACTCCTCTGGCCCCCCCGCCCCCATACGCAGATTGTACTTCACTATTAGTATGAGTACTTTGAGAAAACTCACAGCAACAAAAGCTACTATAAATTCAGTGCAGCTTTTTGATGAATCTGTGTTTTGTCACCACAGTTTCTGCACAGATTAGAAACATTCACACATACCTGTATGAGATGTGTTCAGGCCACAGACAGTGCTCAGTGAATACACAGATTCAGGGAGCTCTCGAAATCACTGAGCGCTCCAGCCCCCACCCATTGTCTTGGGAGCCACTGCCCTAGCCCCAGGTAAGGTGTAGGGAACCCCCTGGAAGAGGTTCCCCTTTGAGGTGGCCCTTAATGCCCAAGAGAATTTCTGCAGCGGGGGTTGGAGGGTCTGGGAGGGGAGGGCCAGATGCCAGGGCAGAGGCCGTTCTTCCTCCACAGCTGTGACAGTAAACCCACTTCCCTTCTCTGCTTACCCACTCTCTGCCCTCTGACCTCAGGGTCAGGGCAGGCTGCGGTCAAGCCTTGACCCGGGTGACTGGGTNAGATGCCAGGGCAGAGGCCGTTCTTCCTCCACAGCTGTGACAGTAAACCCACTTCCCTTCTCTGCTTACCCACTCTCTGCCCTCTGACCTCAGGGTCAGGGCAGGCTGCGGTCAAGCCTTGACCCGGGTGACTGGGTGTCCTTCAGGGTGAATTTGGCGCTGGCTTACACGGAGCTGACGGAGGAGCTGGGCCGGCTTCGGGAGCTGAGTTCGCTGCAGGGGAGGATCCTGAGGACGCTGCTGCAGGAGCAGGCCCGGAGTGGCGGTGAGAGGACCCAGAGGGCAGCAGGGGCCACCCTCCACTTCCTTCCCCGGTGCCCCGGCCTGTTCCCCTCGGGAGGAGAGTGGGTGGGCACTGGTGGCTGGCAAGGCCCGGGCTCCCCAGTCCTGACATCTTTAGCCCCACCACTGTCACCTGACCTGTTCCGCTTCTCTTCTAGGCCAGAGGCACTCGCCGCTGTCGCAGCGCCACTCCCCGGCCCCCCAGTGCCNTTCCAGGGCCGGCGCAGCTACTCAGAGATGGCGGAGGGCGCGGGCTACGCGGGCGCCTCCCCGCCCTGGCTGCAAGCCGAGGCGGCCACGCTGCCCAAGCCGCGGGCCTACGGCGGCGAGCTCTACGGCCCCGGCCGGCCCCTCAGTCCGCGGCGCGCCTTCGAGGGCATCCGCCTGCGCTTCGAGAAGCAGCCGTCGGAGGAGGAGGAGTGGGCCGTGCCCGCCAGTCCGCCCAGCCCGGAGGCCGGCGCCATCCGCTGCGCCTCGTTCTGCGCGGGCTTCCCGGTCCCCGAGTCGCCCGCCGCCACCGCCTACGCCCACGCCGAGCACGCGCAGTCCTGGCCCTCCATTAACGTGAGTGCACTGTGGCCGTAGACCCGGGAGCCCCGCCCTCGGCTTCGCAACGAGTGATGGGCGGGGCTCCCTGCCTCTGACGCCACGCTCTTCCCCCGGACGGTGCGTCCCCCTCTCTCCGGTGGCGTTTTGTTGGCTTGAATTGGGGCAGCGCTCTCTAAAACTTGTTCAGTTTCATGGTTAAAGACNGCAACGAGTGATGGGCGGGGCTCCCTGCCTCTGACGCCACGCTCTTCCCCCGGACGGTGCGTCCCCCTCTCTCCGGTGGCGTTTTGTTGGCTTGAATTGGGGCAGCGCTCTCTAAAACTTGTTCAGTTTCATGGTTAAAGACCCAGTCTTCAGAGTGACAGTCCTTGCTTTGATTCTGGACTTCAACACTTAATAGCTTTGGGACCTTGGGCAACTTCCTTGTCGTCTTCGGCCCTCAGTTTTCTCATCTGGAAAATGAGGACAATAACTTATTACCTGATTCCATTAGAGGATTCTAAAGAGGGAGGCGGTGAACCCAAAGCGCTCTGCACAGTGCCTGGCTCAATAGTAAACATCTATTAATTGGTGATGGAGGCCATGCTGACCACCCGTCTTGGGTCCCGATAGGGACCGTCCTGCTCATTCAGCTCTGTTCATCAGGCCTCAGAGCCCCTGCCCTTTTCTGTCTGTCCTATAAGACAACCGTTTCTCAGGGCTGTATCGTTTCACAGAAATAGTGAGTTTCCTGGATGTCATAGCCAACCCTTGCCACCTGGAAGGACCAAAATACATTCCAGAGTCAGACAGAAAATTATTTCGGGGCTGTACATTGTTATGGTTATCCGTTGCTCTGAGTTATCAGGGAGCTGTGTCTGAGTAATTCTGAGGGCATGTCTGGGTCTTGGCTCCCCTCATTGCTACAGATATCTTGGCAGGCTGAGCATACCTACCTCCCCATTCAGCACCACCTGGGAACACCATGCCCAGGATTGGGACAGTGGGTGCTTAACGGGGGGAAAGTGGTTAGGGAGGGGGAGGAAGGGGGTGATACAGGAGACGTGATGCCCAGACGCCTTCTCATGCCACAGAGCTCCCTGCCTTGAGTCCTAGGAAAGGGCAAGCTGGAAAGTGGGGACTGCGAAGGACGGATGTGGACCATAAACAACTCCTTTCTCTCCCCACAGCTGCTGATGGAGACAGTGGGCTCTGATATCCGCAGCTGCCCCCTCTGCCAGCTGGGTTTCCCAGTCGGGTACCCAGATGATGCCCTCATCAAACACATTGACTCCCACCTGGAGAACAGCAAGATCTAGGGTGCCTCCCCCCACCCACTGGCAGTTTCTCCTCCTCCCAGCACCCCCAAACACTCACTCACCTTGAATGCTGCATGAATCTCGTGGGGGGCCCCTGCCCCTTGCGACCCCCAGATACCTCCACTAGCTACTGAGTCAACGTGTGTGCCGTCTTCCCTGGTCCAGGCACCACTCAGCCCTGACTCTTCCTGGGAGGTCAACCGAGGCTCTCCCCAGCTCCCTGGCTTCTGCTGGGGAGGTGGGAAGGGCTGGAATGGGGAGGGGCGTATTCTACCCAGCCTCTCCTTCTGCCTTTCTCTTCTCAAACAGTTGGATCCAAGAAGGTGTCTAGTGCTTGGGCCTGGGAGAGGGGAGGGTATCAGAAGACTCCAGAAGCTCCCCCAGCTCCTACCCAGATGGCCACATTTCTCAGGCTTTGCTCTGTCCAGGGAGTGCCTCCCTGTGGGGTCCCAGAGCCTGCCCCTGCACACTGATGCCGGTTCCTCCGTCCCCTGGCCAGGTTGGAGCTCATGGCATGGGCCCCCCACTGGGGGAAGAAGGCATCTTGTTTCTTGCCATTCCCTGCAACCCAGCCTTGTTTTCCCCTCAGCCCACCCTGGGGAATAGGGAGGGTGGGAGAGGAGAGGAAGGACCCTAAAGGACTGGGAGCATCTGGCCCCAAGTCTGCCCTGAGGCACCATGACCCTCAGGCCGGTGAACCATCCGTGTCTGCCTCCCAGGCCCATGCCCTTCTTCTGGAGCCCCCAGTGTCAAGGCACAGGTTGTTAAGGCAGATGCGTCCCCCCAACCTGACCCCCACTCAAGCCCCGACACCACAGGTGCCCTGGAGCCCAGGTGTGACTCAGCCTCCGATAGCTGGGTGGATGTCATCAGGCCACCCTCCCAGGCCAGAACCTGAGGATGGGCCCAGGGTGCTGTGGAGATCAACTTAAAAAGAGCTAACCCCCTTCCACACCCCAGTGACCCACATTCCCTCTGTGAAATCTACCTCAGAGTCGTACCCTCAGAAGAACGGGTAAGCAGGAAGCGAGGGGGTCCCCGGGGCTGAGGTGGGGAGCTTCCCAGGCAAGAGCCTGCTGCCCCACGATGAATCCACTCTCCTCCACTGCGAGCCTCTCCCAGGCCTCAGCCCGGGCGGGGGCAGTGAGTGCGCTGTCAGCGCGCAGGTACCCTTCTGATCCAACTCTNCCCGGTAACTGGCGAGGTCTCTGCCCCCTTGACTTTTCCCAGCTTCGAGGAAATACCTCCCTTTAGGGGAAAGCGAGATCGTGAGGGGAAGCAGGGGAAGCACTGACTCGGGCAGAGGCATGAGCCTGATTTTCCAGTCTGGGGCGGGGCGGAGCGAGGTGGCACGGGGACGCCCGGGTGATGGGGCCTGACTCAGAGCCAGAACCACAGAACTCGTCCGCTGTATTGTCGTCGGGGAACAAGAAGCCACCAGGTTTATAAGAAACTGCGATTCATCTCTGCCCCCTTCTACCCCTCTGCAAGGGATCACAGTTAGGCTCGAGGAAGAATTTACAGTGCAGGGGAGGAAAGGACGGTCTCGGTTGACCTTTTTGGAAGGCTTCCCTGGGTTTGTTAAGGAAAGGTGGAGCATTTCAGGGGGTCTAGATCTGGAGAAGAGTCTCGGGCCCACGATTTCCCCACATGAGCGGTCAGAGGAAGCCCCCTCCTCCCTCCTAACCAAGAACAGGAGCTCTTAAGCTCCACTTGCTGTCCCAGAGCTACTGAAGCTACTGCAGCAGCTTAAAGGGGTTCCCAGAATCACAGGCCATCCAGGAGGCATGGAGAGGGGTGGAGCAACTGTCAGCTCCAGCCAGCTCTGTGCCCCGCTCATGCCACTGGTCTTGCTTCTCACAGGTCTCCAGGTGAGAAGCAAGATGAGAAATGAACACAGATTCTATTAGCAGAAGGGCAGAGCTGAGGTGTGATGAACCTCCGAGTGGGAGGCAGCACTGCCTGGCAGGGAGCCTGCCCAGTGGCACCCTCCTCCCATCTCTAAGAGCTGCGCAGGCCTCCTCCCCACTCAGACAGAATCACCAAATGGCTTGGATGGGTGGCAGTGGGCCCGGAGTTCAGGGGCAGGGAGTTCAAAAAAGTGAGGAAGGTCCCTGCTCCCACCTCTGGAAACCTGCACCTGGAAATCAGAACTTCTGGCTGCTTCCATCTGGACCGGATTTCCTCTGCTGCCGCCATGCCCAGCCTGGCCTGGGCTGTGTGGCTGAGCCAGTCCCTAGCCCTTTTAGTTCCTCAGTCCTGCTCTCAGTCCTTGCCCCATAAGTGGGATGGGCTTTGCTGAGTAATGGAGCTCAGTTCTGCAGGGTCATCAGACAGGACACTAGGAATGACTTCCCAAAGACAGAGGGACACACACTGGGGGTGACCTGGGGCGGCCCTAAAATCTTGCCTTTCTCCAGAGGGAGGGAAGGACTCTGAGCCAGAATTGTTTGAGTAGGATCCTTGTGAGCAGAGAAGGATAGGGGATAAAAATAGCTGAGAGCCTAGGGAAATCAAATCACCCTCTGAGCATCAGTTTCCTCATTTGTAAAATGAAGAAAGATAGTATCCTCTTTATAGGTGAGGTCACGGGAAGGGCACTGTGCAAGCATAAGGGTTCAGTGTGGGGTCACCAGCTTGACAAGGTACTTAACCTCTCTATGCCTCTGTTTTCCTGTCTGAAAAATGGGTACAGTGATCCCTGCCCCACTGACCTGCAGTGTTATGGAGCTTAATGAAATCAAGAGTATGAATTGCCTGGGTATGTTCTCTTTTTTCATTCTCTGTATCCCCAAGCATCAGTGGGATCATCAGGAAGAACTTGGGTTTTTCCAATTTCCAACTTTCTGGGCATAAACAGATGAGACAAAGCACAAACTGGCCTCAGAAGCACAAAAGCAGTATGTCCACGAGAGCGTGAGCCCGAGGACCCTGGTATACAGTCCATTCCTGGGGCCCTGAGCCTTGGGTGGTGATTCCAGGTCAGTGTGCACATGTGTGTATGTATGTGTGTGTGTGTGAAATGCAAAGACCATGGGCCCAGTATCTCAATCCCCAACCACTGGTCCAGTTGCTGAGAACTTGTCTAGCCATAGCCATCACTCCCCAACCCACAGAACATGTCAGGTTCTGGTGCCAGTGATTGGAAAGAAATGGAGGCAGGCATGAGGTGGGCAGGCTAAAAGCAGTCACACCAGCTTCACGACCCCTGTGGCTGGAGATGAGGGTCCAGGGGCTTCCAGCTGCCCATGGCTGTGGTAGAAAGATGTTAGCAGGACGCCTTGTGACACTTCCTGGGTAACTGAGCGGGGTGGGCAGCAGCCAACAGGCTCCCGGGGAAATCTCAGACTCCTGTGTCAGAGCAGATCTGCGTCTGGTATCATAAGTGGGGTTAAACTCAAGGTCAGACCTCGCAAATCCATTTCCGTGCCAACATGGCCTTGGGTGCCCTCCCTTGCAGTGGCTGGGACCCAGGTGTCCACTCCGCTGGAGATGGCTCTGCTCCTGCCTGCTCTGTTCCTCTCCCCGGACTTCCGCTGGCTGTCTGCTGGATTTCTGCCTGTGCCTGGGATTTAGGAGAATGGAGCGCAGCACAGAGGGCCAAGGCCTCGGCTCTCCTCCCAAGTTGCGGGTGCTAATCTTTCCAAGATCTCCCAAGTTGAGGGATCTCAGAAAGCGAAATGAGACTGAGCTGCAGTATGAAGGGCTGTGGGCAGACGACTTCTCAGCCTTAAGTGGATGAGGTGGGAGGTGACTCTAAACTGCTTAAACAGAGGGAATGCTCCAAGGTGTCTCAGGGCTTTGTATTATACAGTCCAGACTTGGTCACTCAGCCTTTGCCCGTGAAATGCTAGAAGATGAACCTGTCCCAGGCTCCTGGGTCTCCTACCTCACTCCTCCCTGCACTCTGCCTTATGCCATTCCCAGGCCACTCTTAGGTTTCATGGAGTTGAGAAGGAGGAAAGGAGAAAAAAGAAAGCCATGAGAACAGGCTAGAGGGCCAAAGCTGACCCCAAGCAGGATGCAGAATTGGCAATAACAAAGAGCACAGTGGTAAGTGAATTTCTTCAGGTGGGCAAGAAATGAGGGATAAGGCAGCGAGCTGCTTTTGCAGAGGGGGACAAAGCAGAGGGTAAGGATAGGCAGAGGGTAGGGAGGACTTCCAAAGTGGGTAGTGGTCTTAGTGTTTCGGGAATAGGATGTATATATATATATTGTGGGTGGGGTAGGGCCAAACAAAGGAAGAGCTATATCTTCCTGCCTTTGAGGAGGAAGACCACGTGCAGCAGGAAGGCCAGAAGGCAGACTGCAGGTAGGACTTCAGAGTATCCCCATGAGACAAGGATGAGGGAGACAGAGGGCCAGCTGCTGGGCCTGCAGCCTCCTTGTCCCCACTCCCAGCACTCCCATCCCTGCAAACACTCCTCAGCCCCCTCCCACCCCATTTTGGCCTGCAGCCCTAGGGAAGCTGCATGGCGTTCTCACTACGGACCCAATGCCGGCTGCGGCTTCTTCCTTCTGACCTATTTTTTAATCATCTGATGGGATCCCCCGCCCACCAAACCAAAGCCTTGGCCCCCTGGGCCCGTCAGCTCCACCGCGTGTCAAAACTGCCCCTGTCACTTTGCGTTGGTTTCTCAGTCCAGCCAGCCCCTCCCCCAGGGCCTGAGAGCGAGGGCTAATTACCCAGCTGCTGAGCCCCCACCCCCTCCCTGTCCCTCCACCCTCAGCCCCAACCGAGGGGCCCCCAGGACCGCTGGGAGGAGAATCCTCACCCTCCCGCTGTGCAGCAGGAAGTCCTTCCTGCTATCTAACCCCATTCTTCCCTCTGTCCTGCCAGGAGTGGAGGGACAGACACAGAGGGTGTTGGTAGTGGAAGGGAGCGTGGGAGACCCCTCAAGGGACAGACAAGGGCAACCAGTCTCTTGCCCTGGGTTTAGGGAAGTCTTCTGCCTCCCCATGGCTCGAGAGGATGGTCTCTACTGACTGTTTCATTTTACAGAGCAGAAGACTGAGGCACAAAGCGGGAAAGCACCTGGCCTGAGGTCATCGGGAGTTGGGGGGGAGCTGTGGTCAGAACGCAGAGCTCCCTTCTGCCTCTCCATTTCTTTCTGAGTCTTCCTCATCTGACGTCTGTCTCAGTTCCCGTGCAGCTCTGCTCTCGTCCCACACCAGAAGGGGCCCTGCCAGGTCTCTCTCCCTTGCCCACTGGCCGGGAGAGCTCCAGCCTGGTTTTTCGGCAGGCTCCAGCTGGCTTCAGGCAACGTTCGAGAATGGGGTTTGTCCCCTCGCCTCCTCCCCCCACTGCCACCTGTGCCCCCCTTTTCCCTTCCTCTCTGGTCCGTCCCAGGTCCAGCCTCTAAGTCTGCCTCATCTAGTCCCCACCCCCACAGTGTTAACCAGATGGACGAGCCAAAGGGCCTCGGGCCAGAGACAGGCCCAGAGCAGGCTCGCAGACGGGGGCCCAGGCCCAGACAGACAGACTGACATGTAGCAGGCACACTGAGACCTAGAGAGACCTCGAGGCACTGACAGAGACGTGGAGATACAGAGGTGCTTGCAAATTCAGCCCCAGAGTAAGCGGACGGACGGACACCAAGAGAGTGACAAGAAAACCACTCTCAGGACAAGCTCCCCAAGATTTTACAGATCCCAGAGCTAGAGGTGGATGTGAAGGAAACACATGGCCAGCCAGGCAGGAACACAGGGGACCCCTAGAGACCCAGAATCAGATAAATCTAGCAGAGAAGAAACTCAGAGACTCAGAGGCCCTGAGAGACCAATAGGGTCACGGGGCATACAGGGATACATACGACTCACAGGAAGCCAGGCGAGGGCCTTGAGAGCGAGGGGCCAGGCAGGGGCTGTTTGGCTGTCCTGTGGCCGGAGGCCCTGGGGAGTGGCCTTCCAGAGGCCTGGCCTGGCAGAGGCCTGACAGAGCCAAGGGATTGTACGATCTCCAAAGGCACAAGAGAGGAGCCTGACTGTGGAGGGGTTAACCCCTGGCCCGCATCCCACTACTTGGATCTTTCTTGTCTGCACCCCCCCAACACCAGCTCCCTTTAACCAAAGCCCTGAGTATCCCCAGCACCACCTCCCCGCCCCCAACTCCTGGTAACTGGACTCTGCTTCCTGCCTGAGATTAAGGGCCTGTCTGCTGAGATTCCCCAGGAAGGGGAGGGACACACTCTCTCCCTGGGGCCTCCCTAAAGCTCAGGACTGCCCACTCATAACCTGGCATGCCCCCAAGATATTGCTCAAACACCCAACATCTTGAGGTCCCTTCAAAAGGGGGCAGGAACCCTAGCCTGGGAACGCAGTGGAGGTGGGGTGCTGTGTGGGCGTGTGTGGGGGGTGTGGGTCTAGTGTGAAGAGCTGGGGCCCCAGGTGACAGCGGTTAGAGCAAAAGAGCTGATCCAAAATAGGATGCCCCCAGGGGAGGCCTGAAATACAGGAGAACACGGTGTGGCCTGGAGCTAAAGGGTAAGGCTTCCCAGCCTTGCAAGGTGTAGGGGGTGAGGAAGGGGAACCAGCCTGGAAGTGAGAACCCAGAGCCCTTGACCTTGATCAGTGTTGAGCCCACACTGATCAGCTGGTGCTGGGTGCTGGGCACCCGGAACTCCCGCAGCTGTCACGGGCAAGGGCTTCTACAGGTGCTTGCCACTCCCCTTCTGCGCTCCCTGGCTGTTAATCTGATGGTTCCGGCCATGCTATCTGAAGGACTGGCAGTTTGGGCCCAGAGTGGGAGGAGGTTCAGAGCAGGTGGGGGTGAGCAGAGCAGATGCCCAAGGAGCTCAGGGAGGCTGCATGTGGAACACGAGAAGGGGGTGAGGCTGCAGGGATGTGTCTGGCGTTGCTGTGTGTTTGTGTGTGTGTGCATGTGCTTGCTCACACATGGGTGCTGTTCATCATATGTGCACAGGCTGGCATGTTTCAAGCCTACATCTGAAGAGCAAATGCACTGAGGGGCTCGAGAACTCCGATCCCAAGGTCACCTCGCTAGGAGTTCTTTGGAGGCAGAGGCTGAGCCTAATTTATCTCTGTGACCTCAAGTCCCCGGGGTCTGGCCTGTCCCGGTCTCCAGGGAATGGTGTATGGGTGTCTGGAGGGGAAGACTGTCCTTCCTGGGATGGGATCTTACACAGAGGTTCTCTTTGGGCCCAGGGCCCTAGTGGAGACTGAGGTCTGGATCTGAAGGACCTTCTGTGGGGAACCAGTGGATGCCAGGGGAGGGAAGAGACCTGCGGGCGGCTTGGAGGAGGAGGGAAGGAGGCACTTTAGCACAGCCAATGCCTCTGCTCTGCTCTGGCCTCGGGACAGAACCCCATGGCCTTCACACTGCCTCACACATCACTGGAGACCTGGTCATCCTGACGGAAAGTCTTTTAGCTCCAGGGGGGTGAAGATACTTGAACAGACCACACAGCCAGTTGGAATCGGAGTTCTAAGTCAGTTACACCATTTCCATTGCCACAAGTCTCTCTGCCTGCAAACCTCCCTCTCCCTGGACCATCTCCCCCATCTTCTTTTCAGATCTCGCTCTCCTGGCCTGAGACTTTCTCATGGAGTCATGCTCTGGGTTTCTGACTTTGTGGTCCCTGTCCCACTCCATCTCTGCGTCTTTCAGAAACCCAGCCCAGGCCCCTCTCACTGTGCTCTCTCCTGTTCCTGTCCTGCCCCTTCTCCAGCATCCTGCCCTCCCCGCTTCACTCATGGGCCTTCCACAGCCTCTCAGGTTATGCCCAGCAGGGTGGAGGCAGAAATCCTAAATCTTAGTGTCCTAATATGCTAGGTCTGTACCAACAGCCACCCCCTGTGACTGCCCCGTGGGCCGTTCAGCACCCTACCCTGGCACCATGCAGCATGAGCCCATTCAAGAGCCTTCCAGGTCCTGGGAGTGCTAAGCATCCACACATTGTAAGGAGAGATCACAGGTGATTGTTAGATTCTGGGGTGAGGAACTGCCTGGTCCTGGCACTTCGATAAGAAAATGTACTCAGTGCTTGTAGTGGCCATCCTCAACCATCTCACAGTCTTCCAGGTGCCAAGAGGCACACAACAAGCAGGGTCAGGGCACAGGCTTTCTCAGGTTGCGACATGATTTGGAAGTAGAATGGCGAAATGGGAGTGGGCCTGAGAGTGTGATGTTGGGACTCTGGGCGGGCCCAGCATCACCTGGACAGATACTGGAGAACCAGCCACAGGCCTGGGAATCAGAATCTCCAGAGGTAGGTCTGAGGAATTCACACTGTAAAGCTTCCAGGCATCGCTTGTGACGCACAGTCATGGCAGGTGCTGTGTGGCATCAGAGGAGCCAAGCTCCTTTTTGAGTCTTGATAGGAAATGGCTTGAAAAAAAGCCTTGAATACAGGCAGAACAGGGTGAAGAAAACTGCTGTCCAGGTTGGTGAGATACGGGGCAATTTACTTTTCTCTTTTCCAAACCTTTTCTGATGTGATCAAATGACTTTTCATTTATTACGAGTGTTCTCCCTCAAAATGGGAAGGCAACACTCTTGTGGGAAGAGCACTGGATCAGGAGTCAAGAGATGGGGGTTCCAGCCCTGGCTCTGCCACAAGTGGGGTGTGAGAGTTTGGTAAGTTGTTCATTTTCCCACATTTCCCATCCAGCCTGTCTCATGACGTTTGATATTTGTTGGAGACAGTATCTCTCCCATCCTAGAGATATACCCTGTCCTTTGCTCCTGCCCCACCTAGACTAGCCTTCTGGATGATCAATGGGTAGATCCATGAGAGAGGGGCTGGGATGAGCAGCGATGGAAGTGAGCGGATCCCAGGGGGCCCTGTATCCTGCTCCACTTCCCCCACCTCTCCAGTCCTGGGGCCTGGGAAGAGGATGAGGTGGCAAGGGAAGGAGGAGGTGTCACTGCCAGGGTTCTTCTTCTCACCCAAGCTGGCAGAGAGGCGGGACTGGCAGTGGTAACACTAGGGCTACTCAGTCCCCGCTTTTCACAGGCACTTTCTTTTTTGGGTGGAAGGAATTGGAGGGAGTGAGTGAGGAACCTGGGGTTGATGAGCCGGGCTGTAAGACCCTCTAAGAGTTCATCAGATTACACAAAGACTGCCTCCTGCTACCCTCTTCCTCCAGGGACATGCCCCCAGGTCCACCTGATTCTGAGATTTATAATCCCTCCTGCCCCCAGTGCTGGGCAGGGGCTTAGGTTCTTTTGTTCAGGGGTAGGAGGATGGATCACTTCACCCGAGGATGAGCATGGAGAGGAGGAGAGGGAGAGACAGGGAGGAACAGGGCCCCACTTGGCCCTCCATAGCCAAGCACTTAGTGAGAATGTCTCCCAGAAGAGGTGTCAGCATTCCACAGCCTTGTGTCTCCTGGGGAAACCAGTCATTCAAGGAAGACTTACTAAAATCTTTCATGTTTCCCCAAAAGTAGCCAAGGGTCGCAAGATCACCCTCTCTTTCAAGCAATGCAGCCCACATGGCACAGCAGGCAGAAACTCCCCCCTTCTGTAAGGATGGAGAAGGTGGGTGAGGGGCCAGGAGGAGGCCGGTTCCGGGTGCTGGTGCTTTGGTGTGCTGGCCTCCGTGCTCAGGGGATGTGCTCAGGCTCTTTACTCCCCCCCGCCTGGGTCATGCCCGCCTCCTGGGGTCCCCAGCTTTGCCTTCACCTGCCCGCCTGCCTCTTGGTTCAGCTCTAGTTGGGAGCAGAGAGTCCCCATGGGCCCCTGAGGGTGAAGCCCTGTTGAGTTGGGACAAGGATGCAGAGATGGGGCCAGCTCCCAGGGGAGAACTGAGGAGGGCTCGGGTGGAAGGGCAAAGAGAAGAGGTTAACCTTTAACATGATGAAAATGTTAGGGTATTTTTCAAAACACTCTTACAAATGTAAATCTTTATATATTGACATGTGAAAAATTCCATTACACCTTGTTGAGTGAAAAAACATTACAAAGCGTGTATATATGTATGTATGGTATGTGTGTGTGTGTGCAAAAGACAGACCAAGAGGGGGTGTGCAAGGAATGATGTCTGGGGTGTTTAGCAAAATTGTAATCCTATTTGCCTCTGGGGGATGGAATTTGGAGTGATATATACAGTCCTATTTTTACTTCTTTGTACTGCTTAAATTTTCTATATGAGTGTGCTTTATCTTTATTCACAGGAAAACTCCCAGTGAAGATATTTTCAATCAGGGGAAAAACAATCATCATAAAGGGAATATAACTGCATTAGTCAACAGAAAAGGAAAACAGAGAAAGACAAGCCCCCGGAGTCCTACCACCAAGGCGGCCCTTCAGAACATGCGGTGGGTTTCCTTCCTGTCAGCCCGCTCTGGGTCTGTTCAAAGCCGCTTTTCCATCCAGGTATATAATAGACTGTAAAGTGCCACCCAGGTGTTCCTTCTCGTGTAAGGCTCACAGGCCCTCTGAAAAATGCATGTTTTTTTTTTTTTTCTCTAGCCTAGGGGACTTGAGGCTGACTTTCAGGCAAAGAAAATGACTTGCCCAGGTCACATATACCTGAGTGATGGTCAGAGCCAGTCCTGGGACTCTGAGCACAGGTAGTCCAGCGCCGCTTCCAGTGCCCACGGCTGACACCCGCGCAAACCCTCAGCTGCTGCTATGCAGTTTGCTTGAAGGAACTCTTCTTGCTGCCCACCAGATCCCATGTCTGCCCTAGCGCTGAAGGAACAGATGTATGCGGCACAGCCCCCTTGGGCCTCTGGCAAAGAGGAAGAGCCGCAACACTTCACACAAAGCCACTCAGCACGGAGCCTGGGCACACAGCGAGCATCAGTGAACATCTGTCACATGGCCATGGGCGAAGCAGCTCGGAGCCTGCGAGTAAGCCCATCTGGGTCATCACCGAAGGCTTCCCGTAGGAGGGGGCCTTTGAGTTGAAGCTTCAAGGATGGGTGGAATTTCCACAAGGGTCCAGAGGAGAGAAACAGTCTGGCGTTTCACGTGGAGGGGTTGACTCTCCCATAAAGCATAAAGTCTTTGAGCGTGAACTACAAGGCGCACCGGAGACTCGCTGCTCTGCACGGTGGGGGCCCTACAGTCCTCACGAACCGTGTAGAATTTGCCGAGTTATTANCTTAAATGTCATCAAATTTCCCTGATTGTTTTGTATGCTTGCGCGCACTCCAGTTTTGCAATCCTCATGCTTTCAATCCATCCTGACGGACTGCTTCGGACACTTCGTGGGTTGGAGCTGTTGGAAGGGGACAGTGGCCTCTCACCATTTCCCTCAAGGCCTCCTCTCGGACCAGGCCTCAGGGGCCCCAGGGTGGAGTGGAGGAGACAGAGGACACACGGCCCCCAGTTCTGCACCCGGGTCTGTGAACTTAGGCTCCAGTGATCTGGGAAGTCGGCGGCCATTTCCTTCTGCTACTGGCTTCTGAAAAGTAAGACGGGCTCAGGGAACAGCGCCCTTTCTGTCCTCCTGCCCTGGCAGCCTGGCTTGTCCCTCCATGGTTTCCAGTGATCCGTCATCACCACCACATCACCCACGACTTTCTTCTTTTTTGAAAAATCCTTCCAGCAGGCCCACCCACAGCCCTGTAGCCTTTCGCCTTGGGGCTGACTCACTCCCTCCCAGATTCTTCCTCTCCTACCCACCCTAGAGCCACCCCGCAGTGTGGACAGGACACACATTCATGCTCTCCTCCAGGGCAGGAATGGGATGGGGAGAGGGCCGGGGGGTGGTTCTGGAGTCCAGAGACTGATCCAGGCAGCTCAGATGGGACTGGGAGGGGAAACGGATGATAGGAAGATGGACTGGCCAAATGGAGGGTTTGGAGTTCGAGTTTGTGTGTTCCTGGTCTGATAACTGCACTCATGTTGCCCGGCCTGGTGTTGTTTCTGGGAGGCAGCCTGTCTGATAGTCAGTGGTAGACATTCTCAGCAGAGGAAGAGCGAGGCGGCTGTCTCTGTGTGTGGGTGTGTGGGTGTGCAGTAATTGCCGGCAATCCCCACTTTTCTGGGTGTGATTAGTTGATTATTATAATTAAGATAACTCTGTTGTTAAACAGCTCTATTTGCATTTGTGTATATATGTGCGAGGTTAGGGCTTGATAAAACAATTTCAGTCCCGCATTATCCTCGATCACAGGCCTCAGCCCTTTTGGTTTTCTCCTCTCTACATTCCAACTCCAAGAACTTTTTAGATCTTTAAAAGATATTTTTAGCTTTAGGCCTGCTTTAATTTGGGCTGATGGGCTTCATTTCTCGTGGGATAGGTGAAAATGGCTTTGCTTTTTCTCTTCCCCTGTTTGCTGGTGGCCGTCTGATTTCTATTTAGTGGATCCGAGGTTAGTGGGAGGAGGCACTCCCTTGATGCTCAGGTGCGTTTTGCATTTGGATCCGTAAAAACATTGCCAGAACATGCTCCTCAGACTTCCCGGGCAGTCCAGTAGTTAAGACTCCAAACTTCCACTTCAAGGATCATGAGGATTTGATCCCTGGTTGGGGAAAATCCCACACTCCCCGTGGAGCATGGCCGAAAACAAAACAAAAAAAACCCTCCTCAAAAGTGGTTTCAATTTACACCCCCACAGATAGTGGAGGAAAGGACCAATTATCCTGCAGGCTCAATAGCAGTTAGGTATTATCAATTTTGAAACATTTTGGGAACATGCCTGATAAAAGTGTTACTCATTCAGTTATGTCCAACTCTTTGTAACCCCATGAACTGTAGCCCACCAGGCTCCTCTGTTTATGGGATTTTCCAGGCAAGAATACTGGAGTGGGTTGCTGTTTCCTAACCCAGCTCTCTTACATTGCAGGCAGCTTCTTTACCGTCTGAGCCACCAGGGAAGCCCAGACTGATAAAAACCATCTCCTTTAAATTTGTGCCTAATAACTACAAATTGGAGCATTGTCAGAAGTGTTCAGGATGGGGAAGGGGTACAATGACTCAGCGAATCATTTCAAGGTGGATGGTCCTTAAGGAGTGGTGAGCTCTCTTTTCTAGGTGCTCAGATTGGCACCAGACTCCCTTTTCCTTCCCAGCAAAGCGTCATGTAAAGCAACGGCTATTTTGGAATCCCAGCTGGCAGTGAGTCTAGATTTTTAGGGTGGAGTTGAGATCTCCCTTGTCCTCTCCCTCTCCCCTACCCTGCCCCAGTCTTCTTGTGCCTCCTGCTTTTCCCTCTACTAGTAAGAAGCAGGAGGGGATGCTGGGGACTGTGGCATGTGGCCCTGCCATCAGGAGACTCCAGCTCTGTGCTTCCACCAAGAAGCCATCACCACACTTCTCTGAGCCTCATTTTCTTCAGATATAAAATTGGAAAAGGACATTTTGTTCCTCAAAGGACTTTTTCAGTGAACTGGCTGCTGCATAAGTAGAGTCACAATGAATAAGTTCCCTTCTCTCTATTACTACGTGTCTGGATAGGAACTGGGTACAATATAGGAAGCATGAATGACCTGACCACTGTTGCAAAATGAGTTAGTGGTAGCAATGGGTTGAAAATATTCTCTCACTCTCGATTGCTCAAAGCCTCATCCCTAACTTTGATTTCTCCAGTTGACTGGCACGCTAAGCTCCTGGGACCCAAGGCCTCAAACCAGAACTCTGGACTCTTGCTTGGGGTTCTTCAGCCAGGCCAGAGAGTTTTGATCACTCTGGGCCTGGGAGAAGGTGGGATGACGGTGAGCTGAGTTGCACATCTTTCAAACTTCTTAACGGCTCTGAGAGGAAAAATGGACAGGAATTTTTATCTCCATTTATGGGTGAAGAAAGTGAGGTTTGGTATAGGAATTAACTTATCGAAGGCCATAGGGCCAGTAAGTCTTTTTTTCTCAGCCCAGGAGAGTCTGGGAAAGGCAGGAATGTGACAGTACTCTCCCGGGGGATCTTTCCAAGGTTATTAGGGATGTTGCTCTAGGACCCTCTGGGGACTCTGTGTGTGTGTGCGCACGCACACGCACGTGCATGCTCAGTTGTGTCCAGTTCTTTGCGATCCCATGGACTGTAGACTGGGATCCACCTGAAAGTGTTCTTTGGCCCTTGGCACTCTCAATCCCCCAGGTTTCCTGACTCATGGACCAGTGCCTTTCTTCCCACCCTGCAGGGTTTCTTGTAGGAGGAGGAGAGACATGTGTGGGAATGAAAAGCAATTCTGATGAGGGTTTGACTCTGCCATCTTAAAAAGTCTGCTCTTCCTGCTTGAGTTAGAAGAGACAGGCTAGGCCGGAGAGGCGCTGGTGATGGCAGAGGTGCTGGTTATAGTGATGGTTGTGATGGGAGTTGTGGTCGTTGAGGTGTTCCTTGTAGTGATGCTGGCAATGGTGGAGGTGTTGGTTGTAGTAATGGTGATGTTGATAGTGGAGATATTGGTTGTAATGATGGTGGTGGTGGTGGAGGTGCTGGTTGTACTGATGTGGTGTTGGGGTGGGGGAGTGATAGTGGAGGTAATGATCGTAGTGGTGGTAGTGATGATGATGCTGCAGGTGCTGGTTGTAGTGATGGTGGTGATGGGGTGGTGATGCTGGAGGTGATGGAGATGGTTGTGGTATGGCAGTACTTAGTTCTCTGAATCTGTTACTCAGCACAATAGCACAGCATCCCAAATCCAACTTCCTCCACTTTTCCTGGGAACCAGGACTTTGATCACGAGAACTGTGCCCAATAGAGTCCCCCGTCCAGGTGGATGGAAAGCTCCGGCTAGGACTTCAGCTACTTCTCTGAAGACCCAGGCCTGGAGCAGGTGGCACTGCAGACGTCAGGCCCAGGAGGACAGGGCAGGGAAAGCCTGCAGATGACCGCTCTGGGGCTGGGTGTGTGTTAGCACCGTGAGAGCCGCAGCGAGAGGATGGATGACAGACTGAGGCCAGACCAGGGTTCGGGGAACTCAGAGATGAAGACCTACTAGGAACAGCCTGTGTTGGGGCTGGCTTGTGGCTTTGCTCCTCTCCAGGGAGCAAACTAAGGCTAGAGACGGGTGTGCAGCTAATGTTAGCAACCGACATTCAAAAAGAAAAAAAATTGTTAAAGCCTTGCTTCATAGTGTTTGCTGATTTCCCTTGCAAGCTGCCCCACATGTTATCACTGAACTTGGAGTTGGGAAGAGATGTGAGGCAGCAAATATTATCTAGTATATCTCCACCATACCGATAAACAATCTCAAGAGCAGAGATAATAGTAAAGTGTAGTGAAAAATATCGAGAAGTTATTTTTTGAGTATTTATTACCTTGACTTGTAATGTAATATATTTCGTGGTAGTTTATATGATTTAATTTTTATTGATATTTATTTTTGGTTGTGCTGGTTCTTCACTGCTGCACAGGCTTTCTCTAGTTGCCACAAGCGGGGACTACTTCTCTAATTTCGGTAAGCAGCTTCTCATTGCAATGACTTCCCTTGTTGTGGAGCTCGAAGGACTTAGTAGCTGTGGCTCTCGGGCTTAGTTGCCCTACGGCATGTGGAATCTTCCCCGACCAGGGATCAAACCATGTCTCCTGCATTGGCAGGTGGATTCTTCACCACTGGACCACCAGGGAAGTCCTGATTTAATTTTTGATTGTTGCTGTTGAACAACTGGCTGGCAGACTTCCTGGACTTCCCCAGCTGGCTCTAGTGAGGATGGGGGCTGGCTCCAGCACACCAGTGATGGGCAGCCTTTGCCCAGGGAACGGCTGTCCGGGGGACGGGGGGCTGATGATATTGGTGGGTCCCTCTGTTCTCCCCAGGCGGATGTTCCCATTCCTGTCATTTACTGTGGCTGGGCTGGAGCCCACCAGCCATTACCGGATGTTTGTGGATGTGGTCTTGGTGGACCAGCACCACTGGCGGTATCAGAGCGGCAAGTGGGTGCAATGTGGAAAGGCCGAGGGCAACATGCCAGGTACGTGCCTCCTTGGGAATCGGGGGCATGATTTTTCTGTAACACTGTGCGCCCCCTGGTGGAGCCAAGAGGAACCCCCCCCAGCCCCTTGCCTCTGACTCTTGGGATTTAGTTCTCTAGTTCCACCCAACCCCATCCCTTCCCCTCCCACTTCTCACTTTCATTCTGTGCTCTGTCCTGTCTTCAGCTCGGTCCTCTGCCCACACCTCCCCCATCCTGCCCGGGCCGTCCTCCCCCTCCATCCTTCTTGCCGTGCCCCTCGGAACAGGCAAAGGAAGCCCCACATGACCAGGGACCTGGTCCCAGGGGCTGCATGCCAAAAAGATTAACTGTCCACAGGGAACAGCCTGTACATCCATCCAGATTCCCCCAACACCGGAGCCCACTGGATGCGCCAGGAGGTGTCATTCGGGAAACTAAAGCTTACGAACAACAAGGGGGCTTCCAACAATGTGACCCAGGTGGGACGCCTCCCCTCCGCAAAGCCCCCCACCTTTCCCTGTCCCTGAGGCCACAGTGGGTCCTGCAGGCTGATTCTGTCCATAAGAGTGACCTCCCTCCGTCTCTGACTCTGGTTCTTTCCCACCCACCTTGAGAGGAAGCTGAATCTCAAGGCAGACGGGGGTCACATTCAGGCCAACGTGGGGGTTTCTTCACCCAATCCCAGCTGCGATCGCTAGGATTGGGTATGGAGTCGATACTGGTGGTCCTAGGGAGAAGGTGCAGAGTTTCTTTGAGTCGAACAAGCCTATTAAAGGTGCCCTTATTCCCTGAGAAGCCCTGTTTGTGCTAATACTTTGGTCACAGTGGACATCTGGAGATAGGAAACGGGGCAAGAGAATAGCACTGATGCCCTGAGGAGGCTCAGGACTGAGGTTGGAGGCTTGGGAGAAGTTACATGTTGGCAGGGCAGAACGGGCACAGTGACTTCAGGGTCCTTTGTAGCTTGGCCACAGGGTGGACCGTAGGTGGGGTGGGGGAGGGAAGGGTTCCTTCGCACTGCCTCCTCCCATGCTCACAGTCTCTCACCCGCCTCAGATGATCGTGCTTCAGTCCCTCCATAAATACCAGCCCCGGCTGCACATTGTCGAAGTCAACGATGGAGATCCAGAGGCGCCCTGCAACACACACATCTTCACTTTCCAAGAAACCCAGTTCATTGCCGTGACCGCCTACCAGAACGCCGAGGTAAGGGCTGCCTGGGCGAGGGTAGGCTGGGGTGGGTCGAGTGGGAAGAAGGGAAGAACAGGGCCCCTTGACTTCTTGGGAGTGAATCTGGAAGTTCCTCAGCCTCAGACTCGGCACTCAGATGCCTCTGTTTCCCTTCTCTCTAGATTACTCAGCTGAAAATTGATAATAACCCTTTTGCCAAAGGATTCCGGGAAAACTTTGAATCGTAAGTGCCCCTGGGTTCAACTCGTGTTGGCAGAGGCCTTCCTTGTCTGTCTGGGACTGGGACTCCAGACAAGTGCTCAGCCCTCTCTGCCTCTGCGGTGGGGAAGTGTGCAGTGGGTGCAAAGGACAGCGGGCAGGTCAGGAAGGAGGTATGGGGAGGGTCGTGCAGCAGGCAGGCTCCTGACTGACCAGTTCTATTCATGACCCCCTGTCTTTTGCCCCCTGTTTGTTTTTTTTTTTTTTTAAAGCATGTATCCATCTGTTGACACCAGCATCCCCTCCCCGCCTGGACCCAACTGTCAACTGCTCGGGGGAGACCACTACTCCCCTCTCCTCCCCAACCAGTATCCCGTCTCCAGCCGTTTCTACCCCGACCTTCCTGGCCAGGCCAAGGATGTGGTTCCCCAGCCTTACTGGCTGGGAGCCCCCCGGGACCACAGCTACGAGGCCGAGTTTCGCGCTGTCAGCATGAAGCCTGCATTCCTGCCCTCCGCGCCCGGGCCCACCATGTCCTACTACCGAAGCCAGGAAGTCCTGGCGCCCGGAGCGGGCTGGCCTGTGGCCCCCCAGTACCCTCCCAAGGTGGGCCCAGCCAACTGGTTCCACTCCATGCGAACTCTGCCCATGGAACCTGGCCCTGGAGCCTCAGAGGGGCGGGGGCCAGAGGAGCAGGGCTCCCCCTCCCTGTGGACTGACATCGCCCCACTCCGGCCAGAGTCCAACTCAGGACTGGGTGAAGGAGACTCTAAGAGGAGGCGTGTGTCCCCCTATCCTTCCAGCGGTGACAGCTCCTCCCCTGCGGGGGCCCCTTCTCCTTTCAATAAGGAAACTGAAGGCCAGTTTTATAACTGTTTTTCCAATTGAGCAGATGACGTGAAAAGAAAAGGAAGAGCGTCGTTAGGTTGGTGATGCCAACCACACCACAAACTCAGGACTGAGCCGTCCCCAGCTGCTTCTGTCCTGTCTCCTTTTATGGTTGGTTGAGGAAGAGGGGGGCCAAGAAGGATTCTGAGGTTCACCTGCTGTCTCCTGGCCCACCCGGAAACCTGTGAGGACTGTCCTCTGCCCCAACTACAGTCATTTACCTGGTGCTGCTTCTGGCTGTGGGTTCCCAGCTGGAGAACATAAAATGGACCACGGAAGGTCTGGGACACAAAAGAGCTTCCTCTCTTCTGCAGGTTTGGGTTGGGGGTGGGGGTGTCAGGGTCAGGTGGGATGGCCCGGCTGGTGACTCAGATCTCTTCCTCTGTAGAGTACCTGTCAGCATTTTCATTTGTGTGTGTGTTAATCCCTGATATGGAAATAAAGACACGTGGATTTTGTAAGTCAGCCAGCCAGGGTCAGGGAGAGGACCCGAGTGACTTTGAACTGGCCTGGGCCTCACCCTCTTAGACACAGTGGAGTCCTGAGGAAGGGGCTGGCAAGAGGGTGGGGATTGTGCATGACTCAAGAAGCAAAGTCTTGAGATTTCCCAAGTGGCTCGGTGGTGAAGAATCTGCCTGACAGTGCAGAAGACACGGGTTTAATCCCTGATCCGGGAAGATCTCACATGCCGTGGAGCAACTAAGCCCGTGCCCCGCAACAACTGAGCCTGTGTTCTGGAGCCCAGGAGCTGAACCTACTGAGCCCATGTGCTGCAGCTACTGAAGCCAGCGAGCCCTGTGCTCTGAAACAAAAGACGCCTCCTCAATGAGGCGCCTCCTCATACCACAGCTAGAGAGTAGCCCTGCAAGTAGAAAAAAGCTCCGCACAGCATTGAAGACCCAGCACAGCCAAAAATAAATAATAAAATAATTTTTTTTTAAATTTTAAAAAAGAAGCACTGACTTGCCAAGGGGACAGGGGATGGTGTATAAGGATGCATTTTTCTTTTGGGGGGAACAGGGGAGGATATTTATTGTACAGAGAGTGGTGTCCAGATATATTACTTTTGTCTTCATCACTTTCTGGAAATAAACACAAAATTGTCAAGCGTGTCCTGTTTTGGTACCTGGGTGGGGGACACAGGTGGGGACTGTACTGGGAACTGCAGCTGTACCCAAACTGTTCTCTCTGCTCTAGAACAGAACTTGAAGTTCCGAAGACCCTCCTAGAAACTAGAGGTGATTTCACTCAGGATAAACTGAATTAGAGCAGCTCTACATGTCCTGCCTTGGTGCTCAGGTTGATGGCTGATGCCACCTCTTAAGGTATCTTGGGATACCCTGACTGTAGAGCAGGACGTGAGGGCAAGACCAGAGGATGGGGGCTCTTCAGAAAAGGATGACACTTGATTTTTCTGTGCATTTATGGCAGCTTGGGATCTCCATCTTTATCTTGGGGTTGTTCAAAGATTAAGGAGTAAACATAAATAGGACCACATGAAATTGCTGTTTTCATAGGTCAAGAACAGCCAAATATTGGCAGTTTCATTTTACACAACCTAGTATATGTAATGAGTTAAAACAGTGCCAGAAAAATAGCAAGCCCTCAAGGTATAACCTATTGCCATTGTCAATATTATCATCCTCTAGCTGGTTTCTCTCTCTCCTTGCACACATACTGAATTGTGGTTGTATAATGATACATGCTTCTTTTAAAGAATTAAAGCATTGTGGAAAAGTATGAAGACAACAATAAATTATCTTAAATCTTACTACCCATGAATAATTATCACTAACAATAGACGGATTGTATAGACAGAAATATATTTATGATATTGGAATCATACTGAAAATGCTTTTTTTTCTTAATGAAAACTATTGAATTTTCATTAACAGAAACTAATGATAATGATAATAACAACCCACCAAGCAAACCATCAAGACCCCCCCAAACTCTCAAATGAGTGAAGAGAATTGCTGAACTCAGAATAAGTCTTCCTTCAAGATGAGAAATATTTCCTGAAAGAGCATGCTAAGGTTAAAAAAGGAGCTTATAGGAAAAGTAAAAGGTCAGAGTTACTATGTTTGCCTCACCCCAGTCCAGAGTATACCATTCTAATGTGGGAACAATGTTACAGGCTTTGGGGTGGTGTTCCAGTTCTGTTCAAAGCCTGGAAAATTTTGCTTGTTTCATAGTTCACATGAACTCTTTTACTGGTCTCTGCCCAGAGGTAATTTTCATCACCATCTAGTCAGAAGAAGGAAAAGATAAGGAGACAGTCACATCCTTGGTTCCATCTTCTTTGGATTTGGAAGTTCATCTTTTTAAAATGACATGAGGAAGTCAGCCATATTGCACTCTGTGAATACAGATTAATTCTCCACTTACCCTACACCTTGCCTCTCACTCTTTGGAGTTAATGATATTAAGTTGAGCTTATTTCTTTTCTCGGGAACTCTGGTGGGTAGTTACAATACTTTTCTCCCTCACTATTTTTAAATGGTTTTGGAGTGCAAGGAGTTGTGATCAAGTCATACTTTTTTGCCTTCTTCTAGAAGTCTGGTTACAGATGTTTTGATGCTTTGTTATTTGACTCACAAAAGTTCATTACTAGTATTTCTTCACTGTTAGATGAACCTTCCCAAATATTATATATTTTCCAAAATATATTTGTTTATTTTACTGAAGGTATATGAATTCACATACACAGAGTTTTTAGTCAGTGTAATGCATTTTACCTTATCAGTCTGACTCCCCTGGTGATCCAGTGGTTAGGACTCCACACTTCCAATGCAGGGGGCTTGGGTTCAATCCCTGGTTGGGGAACTAAGACCCCCACATGCCATGCACGATATATGAGAGCTGGAGGTGACTGAGGGCACACACGCACACGTATACATGGTGGTGGGAGTTAGGCCCTAAGTCGTGTCCAACTTCTTGCGACCCCAAGGACTGTGGCCCACCAGGCTCCTCTGTCCATGGGGTTTCCCAGGCAAGAATACTGGAGGAGGTTGCCATTTCCTTCTGCAGGGGATCTTACTGAGCCAGAGATCGAACTGTGCCTCCTGCTTGGCAGGCAAATTCTTTACCACAGCACCACATGTGTATATTGTTGTTGAGTCACTAAGTTGTGTTAGACTCTTTGTGATCCCATGACCTGCAGCACACCAGGCTTCCCTGTCCTTCACTATCTCCCGGAGTTCCCTCAGATTCATGCCCATTGAGTCAGGGATGCTATCTAACCATCTCATCCTCTGCAGCCCTCTTCTCCTTTTGCCACTAGTCTTTCCCAGAATCGAGGTCTTTTCCAATGAGTCAGCTCTTCGCATCAGGTGGCCAAAGTATTGGAGCTTCAGCTTCAGCATCAGTCCTTTCAATGAATATTCAGGATTGATTTCCTAAGATTGACTGATTTGATTTCCTTGCAGTCCAAGGGACTCTCAAGAGCACCACAGTTCAAAAGCATCAATTCTTTGGTGCTCAGCTTTCTCTTTGGTCCAACTCTCACATCTGTATGTGACTCCTGGAAAAACCATAGCTTTGACTATACGGACCTTTGTCAGCAAAGTGATATCTTTGTTTGTGAATATACTCTAGGTATGTCATAGCTTTCCTTCCAAGGAAATCTTTTAATTTCATGGCTGCAGTCACCATCTGCAGCGATTTTGAAGCTCAATAAAACAAAATCTGTCACTGCTTCCACTTTTTCCCCTTCTATTTGCATGAAGTGATAGGATCAGATGCCATGATAACCAGCTTTTTCATTCTCCTCTTTCATTCTCATCAAGAGGCTCTTCAGTTTATCTTCACTTTCTGCCATTAGAGTGATATCATCTGTATATCTGAGGTTGTTGATATTTCTCCTAGCAATCTTTATTCCAGCTTGTGATTCATCCAGCCCAGCATTTCACATGATATGTGTGTGTGTGTGTGTGTATATATAAACATATATATGTATGTATGTATGCATGCATGCTAAGTCGCTTCAGTCATGGCCAACTCTGGGTGACCTTATGAACTGTAGCCCACCAGGCTTCTTTGTCCATGGGGTTCTCCAGGCAAAAATACTGGAATGGATTGCCATGTCCTCCTCCAGGGGATCTTCCTAACCCAGGGATGGAACCCGCATCTCCTGCATTGACAGGCGGGTTCTTTACCACTAGCACCACCTGGGAAACCTCTATTAATTTGCTAATTTTTGCTTTGTTTTTATTTGACTTCCTCTAGTAAGTTTTCTTTTTTAGTTGATAATGTTTTAGTTTCATTTTTGTTGTAGTTATGTCTGTCTTAAGCAGCAAACTAACAAATGTAAAAATAATCTTTTTATAATTTTATTTAAAATGCTTATTTATTTTTGGCCATAGTGGATCTTCGTTGCTACGTGGGCTTTTCTCTCGTTGGGGTGAGTGGGGGCTACTCTGCAGCTGCAGTTCAAGGGCTTCTCATTGTAGCAGCTTCTCTTGTTGCGGCGCACAGGCTCTAGGGGCTGCGGGCTTCTATAGCTGTGGCTCCCAGGCTCTAGAGAACAGGCTCAGCAGTTGTGGCCCACGGGCGTAGTTGCTCTGAGGTATAGGGGATCTTCCTGAGTCAGGGATCCAACCCATGTCTGCTGCATTAACAAGCAGATTCTTTACCACTGAGCCACCAGGGAAGCCTATAAAATCAAATTTTAGGACTCAAAATATTTTCTATTTATTTAGAAATACAATGATCACATTAACTCACCACACAACTTAAGGACTAAAACATTAAGAGCATCATAGCTAGCTATATATTACCCCATCCCATCTCCTGTCTTTTCCTTGTAGATAACCAGAATCTTGAATTTGGGGCTTCCCTGGTGGTTCAGCTTGATCCCTGGGTTGGGAAGGAGGAGGGCATGGAAACCCATTCTAGTACTCTTGGCTGGAGAATTCCATGGACAGAGGAGCCTGGAGGGCTACAGTCCATACGGTTGCACAGTGTTGGACACACCTGAAGCGACTAAGCAGCTAGCAGCAACCTTGAATTTGATGATCATCCTTTTCTTGCTTTTTAAAATTAATACTTTATATATCTAATTATTATGTTATTTAGTTCTTTGTTGTTTTGAACTTTATAATATATATATTTATACATCTTTATATTATCTCTTTATGCAAGAAAATGAAATATTTCTTCCTTCCTTTATTTATTTAAAATATTTTTGGCCACGCTACGGGACAGGTGGGATCTTAGTTCCTCAACAAGGGATCAAACCCTTGCCTTCTCCAGTGGAAGTGCAAAGTCTTAGCCAGTGGACTGCCAGAAAAGTCCCTCTTTGTTTATTTAGGTCATCATTAAGATCTCTCTCTCAGTAAAGCTTTATAATTTCTAAGTATAGATTTGAATATCTTTTATTAGATTTAGTCTTAGGTATTAAGTTTTTTCTCTGTAAAAAGCATCTTTTAAAAATATATATTTCCTAATTGTTACTGATGTGTAAAATTATAATTAATTTTTGTGTGCTGATGATAAGATCTAGCCGTCTTGCTAAGCTCATTATTTTTTAGTGGTTTTCCATAAATTCATTACTTTCTCTGTGGGCAACCTGGTTATTTCAAATAATGAGAATGTTATTCCGTCCTTTTGAATCATTATCCTTCTAATTTTTTCTTCTTATCCTATCGTAGTGGCCAGAACTACAAGTGCTAGTTCCTTGCCTTGGGGAGAATGATTTCCCCCTATTTACTTCATTTTTCCCTTAATGCTGGTTTGGTATTTCTGTAACCTAGTTCTCTCATTTGAATGGTATCTATAGACATTTTAGATGCACATTTAATCTAACAACTTAATGTTGAATGATATTCTGCCCTCCATTCTGGTCAATAAGACAATTTTAGATCACTTTGTTGTTGTTCAGCCTAAGCCATGTCTGACTCTTTCTGACCCAATGGACTGTAGCCTGCAAGCCTCCTCTTTCCATGGAATTCTCCAGGCAAGAGTACTGGAGTAGGTAGCTGTTCCCTTCACCATGGAATCTTCCCAACCCAGGGATTGAACCCAGGTCTCCTGCATTGCAGACAGATTCTTTACTGTCTGAGCCACCAAGAAAGCTCTAACAATACTGGCGTGGGTAGCCTCTCTTCTCCAGGGGATCACCCCAACCCAGGAATCAAACCAGGGTCTCCTCCAATGCAGGCAGAATCTTTACCAACTGAGCTACCAGGGAAGCCCGACTCTTTGCCACCCCATAAACTGCAGCACACCAAGCTTCCCTGTCCTTAACTATTTCCTGAAATTTGCTCAAACTCATGTTTAGATCACTTCAGCTCTGCTCTTACCCCTCTGATTCACTTTTGCCTTTGCCCCCCAACTTACTGATTTTGAACATTTCAGTTGCATAGTTTTTCATTCCCCACAGATGAGACTCCTGTATTATTTTACCAAGGCAGTACTTATTTGGGCTTACTTTTATTCATTTTGTTCATTTTTCCTTTTAGCATTTCTACCTTTTTCTGATAAATAAAATAAAGTGTCAGGCTTAAATCCCTTGTCATAACAAATAGATGTAACAAACTCAACTTACGTAAAGCTACCTGTGTTCTCTTCATATATCTGTAAAAAGATGTCCCTAATTGATTATGTAGTGTAAGAACAGTTGAAGATAGACGAGAAAGACTATCCGTGAATCAATTATCCTGCCTATGTAGAAGAACAGTGATCACTGAAGAAAACTAATTAGTTGTTACTAGCCAGTTTAACTTATTCAAAGCCTCTGTTATTTTATTGCATACTAAACTAGTGAATTAGTTGGAGAAGGCAATGGCACCCCACTCCAGTACTCTTGCCTGGAAAATCCCACGGACGGAGGAGTCTGGTAGGCTGCAGACCATGGGGTCGCGAAGAGTCGGACACGATTGAGCGACTTCACTTTGACTTTTCACTTTCATGCATTGGAGAAGGAAATGGCAACCCACTCCAGTATTCTTGCCTAGAGAATCCCAGGGATGGGGGANTCAGATATGCAGATGACACCACCCTTATGGCAGAAAGTGAAGAGGAACTAAAGAGCCTCTTAATGAAAGTCAAAGGAGACAATGAAAAAGCTAGCTTAAAACTCAACATTCAGAAAACTAAGATCATGGGATCTGGTCCCATCACTTTATGGGAAACAGATGGGGAAACAATTGATATAGTGACAGACCTTCTTTCCTTGGGCTCCAAAATCACTGCAGATGCTGACTATAGTCATGAAATTAAAAGATGCTTGCTCCTTGGAAGTAAAGCGTGAGAAACAAACAGCATATTAAAAAGCAGAGACATTACATAGGCAACAAAGATCTGTCTAGTCAAAGGTATGGTTTTTCCAGTAGTCATGTATGGATGGAGAGTTGGACCATAAAGAAAGCTGAGTGCAGAAGATNGGAAGTAAAGCGTGAGAAACAAACAGCATATTAAAAAGCAGAGACATTACATAGGCAACAAAGATCTGTCTAGTCAAAGGTATGGTTTTTCCAGTAGTCATGTATGGATGGAGAGTTGGACCATAAAGAAAGCTGAGTGCAGAAGATTTGATGCTTTTGAACTGTGGTTTTGGAGAAGACTCTTGAGAGTTCCTTGGACTGCAAGGAGATCCAACCAGTCCATCCTAAGGGAAATCAGTCCTGAATATTCATTGGGAGGACGGATACTGAAGTTGAAGCTCCAATACTTTGGCCAGCTGATGTGAAGAACTGACTCCTTGGAAAAGACCCCCATGCTCAGAAGGATTGAAGGCAGGAGGAGAAGGGGACAACAGAGAGTGAGATGGTTGGATGGCATTACCAACTTGATGAGTAGTTGGATGGCATTACCGACTTGATGAGTAGGAGTTGAAGTTGGTGATGGACAGGGAAGCCTGGCGTGATGTAGTGCCTAGGGTCACAAAGAGTCAGACACGATTGAGTGACTAAACTTACAGATAAAACTGCAAAATGTGCCTGGATGAAATTATAACTCAGTCACATGAGTTCCCTAAAATCCTTTCCACAGACTACAGGGTGGTCTCACAATACTGTATCTGACTCCGTCCTGCCTTTCAGAGTTTATTTCTCACTCTATCCTATTGTCTAACCTCTTTGCTCAGCCTCAGACATAAAGAAGATTGTTCATGCCTTAAGGCTTTTTCTTCTGCTGTTGCCTTTGGCTGGAACAACACAAAGCTAGATATTCACATACTTGGCTCACTCTTTAACTCATTTCATTCAAGTTTTAGCTCAAATGTTATCTCTTCAAAGAGTTTTGCTGAGGTTACTCTATCTAAAAAAGCAAAACTATCATTCTCTATTTCTTACTTTTCTTCATAGTGCTTATTATTCACTATGTGGTTGTTGTATGTGTGTTTGTGTGTGTGTGTGCGTGTATACTCTATCTCTGCACCAGAATGTAACTTTCATGAAGACAATGAGTGCATTTTGTTCACTAGTAGATCCCAGAAGCTAAAACAGTGGTATTCAACTTCTCCCTCTTCCTAGCCATTCTAAATTCCTCTCATCATTAGCTATTCACTCTGTGGGTCTTGGTGTGACTCAAATATTCATTCCTAAGGGAATAAACCTTTTGGTAATGATATACCTGTTACATCAGAGTTGTTTCAGGTATCCATTCACAGTTTAAACAGAGAAAGGAGACATTAAGTAGATCCCCTAGGTTTCACTCGTATTCTTTCTGACCTTGTATGAGTAAACACAGCTCAACATTCTCAATAGAATCAATCCTTGCCAAGATGGAAGGCCCAGGACTAAGTGCAAGAATGGAAGACTGTGCTTCACCCAACTAACCCCCCTCTTCTAAGTTTCCCCTTAAGAAGACAGGATCATGGAGACCATGCATGGACAAACTGCTCCCCAAATCTGCTTTGGGAAGTGGATGTGTGTAACACAAGGGAACGTGGGGCTATGGGAATGTACCACTCAGATCTACGGCAGGGGTCATGGTGGATTTATGGTCCAAGCCTCTATCCCTCTAGATCGACCAGCATGCTTAAAAGAAGCAGCCATGTTTTACTCAGACTGCTCCAAGACAATGACTGAGCATAGCAGGAATTCTATTACAGACCCATTCTTATAGGATAAGGGACTCCATCACCAAGTGACTTTGGCTCAAGGACTCTCTACTGGCCTGGTTAAAACTTTGTTTGAATTGCACTGTTCCTTCCATTTGTCCTTTCACAGATGTCAGACTACAAGACAATCTGAAGGTTGTTGTTCAGTTGCTCAGTCGTGTAGACTCTGCCTATTACTGCTTTTCTGCAGTTATGATACCTTTTTGAACAAGCCAAGTTATTAAAACTGAGTTGCCTACTGAAGGCTCTAACATGCTCAGAAAAAAATATGATGATAATTCTACAAAAAAGTTGATAAAAGACTGTCAGATATAAACTATAATGAAAACCATAAAAGTTGGTAATCACCACTTCAAAAATACTTTCCTGATGGAGAGGACTTAAGTACATGTGAGTAAACAGTAAAGTGCTACTGATTCATTTAATTCAGTCTAGTTTCTTGAAAGTGAAAGTGAAGTGAAACTGAAATTCGCTCAGTCATGTCCNTACTAGAGTGGTTTGCCATGCCCTCTTCCAGGGACTCTTCCCGGCCCTGGGGTCAAAACTGAGTTCTGAAACGGCCGGTGGGCTCTTTCCCACTACTGCCACCAGGAAGTCAAGTGACTACAAGGTGTGCCTGTAATTCACCTTTGAAGACATTAAAAGTCATCACAATAGCCTATAAAATATATTTCAGATTATATATCTAAATAAAAACATTTATGTGTATAGCAAGTGTTAAGATTAATTACCATTGCAATAAATAGAACCAAAGAATCTCAGAGTTGGGAGAAATCTTAAAATTCAGAGTGTAGTGTTCTCCAAATTCTTTATCAGTCAAATTCTTAATTTTAGAAAAAGTCTGATTTTGAAGTCCAATATTAATACCCTGTTTGAGTATAGTGGTCATGTATGGATGTGAGCTGTCTCTTATACACATCTAGATGTGTATAAGAGACAGGCTTAAGACAGGGATTTAAAACAAAATCTTTTTGGTTTTTGTTAGCAGCTCCATACCAAAAAAAACACAACAACAACTTTTTTTTGGTAAGTTTTAACATATTATAGACAAATCTCTAGACATTCACTGGAGGTGAAATCAGCAGTAGAGTTAAGATAGAGAGCTATCATATTGGTCATATTCAAACAGGGGTCACACCAGGACATGAAACTCTAAAATGATATCTGCACTGACAGCTTAATCCCTGCCTCTGGAAAGAAGAAGTCACATGGTACGAGTTAAGTGAAGAGCAGGATGAAAGAACAACGCGAATTACAGCTAGGGAAACGGAGGCCGCTCATAGGCATTGACATCGTTATTCCGGTTTGTTTTATGACTGATTTTTTTTTTTTTAAACTTCATTTTGGATCGGAGTAGAGCTGATTCACAGTGCCGTTGACAGTCTCAGGTGGACGGCAAAGGGACTCAGCCGCACATCTACAGGTATCCATTCTCCCCCAGACTGCCCTCCCGTCCAGCCTGCCCCATAACATTAAGCAGAGTTCCCTGTGCTATAGAATGACAGTAAATATTAGGCAGAGTAGACAAAATGATACCTATAGAATGCTTCCAGGATATAAAGAGTCCATACAGCAATGACCCTTTCTCTCACTACACTGTTTAAGAAAACGTATATTATAATTGTTATTGTATATTATAATTGTTTATAATTGTTTATAAAATTATATTATAATTTTATGTGTATGTGAAAAGCTTCAAAGTGTTACGTGTTAGTCACTCAGTCATGTTCGACTCTGTGACCCCATGGACTGTAGCCTGCCAGGCTTTTTGGTCCATGGAATTCTCCAGGTTAGACTACTGGAGTGGGGAGCCATTCCCTACTGCAGGGGATCTTCCCAACCCACCTCCTGCATTGGCAGGCAGATTCCTTACCACTGAACAACCAGGAAAGCCCCATGTATGAGAAGCTTAGCAACCAATAAAAAGCATCGCGTGGCTAAGGAAGCATACTGACTTACACTTCTGTAGCTGTTCAGTCGCGAAGTCAGGCCCAACTCTTTGCAAACCCACGGTTCTTCTGTTACGTTTATTTGTTATACTTTCAAAACAAGGACAGTGATCATACATTTTACCTTAGCAAAGCCCTGGTGTCTTATCCATGTGCATTTCCACAAGCGTATAGTAACAGAGGATCAGTCTTAATAAGATGTTTCTACGCTAATGTTCATAATCAAGTCAGAAGTCACTTAATTCCTGTAATAATTCACAGAAATCCACCTCATGACTCTGCTCTTTCTCTTTCTTGTGAACACTACCCACCAATGTTCAGGCGGCTCTCGGCCTCATCTGGACTTTGGATATTTCACATCGAAACCTCTCTATAACCTATGCTTCCTGCCTAACCACTTTCCTGGAATCTGTTGTCACTGTTGGCTCTATAATATTTCACAGGTAAAGGTCCATAAAGCATGCTTCTTTAACTCTTTCTCTGTTTGGACTTTTGTGCTAGACTCAAAATTCAGGGAGGAGAGGTGGTTTTTCCTTGGTATTACCACATGGATGTGGCTCCATCTGAATTTGCCTTGGGCAATGAGGGAGGAGACAGTATGGCATGACTGTAAATGAAGAAAAATAGGGAAAATTAAGCAAAGCATCCTGTTTACTTTCAGCTGGAAAGTCGAGTAGAACAACCTGCTAAGCCGCAGGCTTGTTTTTGGACAGATTGTGCATTTCGTTAGCAAAAAGGTGGTTTTCAAAAGCACCTTTTTGAAAAAATAATCGCTGGAGGTGAAGAAGAAAAAAAATCATCATTTTAGGTACCATTCCTGGAATAGGCAGACCTTTTAATTTATTTTAACTACTTGGGCGGGGATATTTCAAAGACACAGTCTCTGGGTACGTTGGCACCAAGATGAAGCTGGGCAGGCGTTGTATCTCAAGTTCTTTCCTTGGGGAACCTCAGCCGTGAATGACTTCTGCAGCCATTCTTGCAGCAGCGCTAAATGTGAGGGACTGTGCAGATTACCCTGCCTCTGTAAACAATGTGGGCGTTATTACAGATGGGGACAAAACGCTTCATGGGGTTACGTGGAAATTTACAGTGGAAACCTTGTAAAACCATGGGCAGACTCTACATGCAGTGGGGAGCCTCAGCTTGTGAAGCAAGGGACAGTGGGACATTGTGCATTCTGGCCGCTTCTGTAGGAAAGAGAGTCGAGGGCCATTAAACTCGCGTTAAGTCAATTTTAGGGTCAAATGTGTGTGCTCAGTTGTGTCCAGCTCTTTGTGACCCCGTGGACTGTAGTCCAGCAGGCTCCTCAGTCCAAGGAGTTTTCCAGGCAAGACTACTGGAGTGGGTTGCCATTTCCTTCTCCAGGGGATGTTCTGACCCAGGGGTTGAACCTGTGTCTCTTTGTGTCTCCTGCATTGGCAGGCAGATTCTTTACCACTAGCAGCATCTGGGAAGCCCAGATGTCAAAGGGAAATGAGTTTCACAGTTGATCTTGACTCCATGGATTCACAACTGATACACTGAATAAAGTGGTAGTAAAAATTAAAAATAATAGTTTTATAAAATCTCTGGAAGATACTGAGAGGCCAAAAGATCACTGCATTGTAGCTGTAACACAGAACAGAGATTAAATGATGGTTAAATGGACAAGCTCCATTTTAGACTGCAAAACATTTAGGGTAGCTAAAGCAGAGAACTTTGTCCACAAGATATGAGCTAGAAAAGCTTGAGAGGATACGTTTTGGGTCAGACTGGGTGGCAACATTTACTAGATTCTAGGGTGTGAAGTAACAAGAGACATCACTGAAGGGACTTTGCAGAGAGTGAAGCAAGCAGGACGGAAGACACAGCACGGCAAGTAGAGGGGACAGTTTGTGGCCAGCACCCCAGAGACTTCCCCTGGGGACGCGCTAACAGCACGAGAAGGAAGAGTCAGGGGAAGAGCTCATTAAGCGCTTCTTTGGCCCTCTCCAACCCACTCCGACAGCATGCTCCATTCCGCTGCTGTGGTCTGTGGAAAGAGATTAAATGCGACCCTGATGGGTCTAGGGAAGACATATGGAAATGCAAAGAGCTTAATCAATCAGCCAAGCTACTAAAGTCCTGAGTCCCTTCACCGATAAATCCTTGAGAGGTTTGACAAAATGCAGCTGATATTTTGGTCCCACGTAGTCTGGGCTTCCCTGGTGGCTCAGTCGGTAAATAATCTGCCTGCCAGTGCAGGAGATCCGGGTCCAATGCCTGGGTCAGGAAGATCCCCTGGAGGAGGAAATGGTGACCCACTCTAGTAGTCTTGCCTGGAAAATCTCATCTATAGAGGAGCCTGTTGGGCTGCATTTCATGGGGTCAGAAGAGTTGGATACGACTTCGTGATTAAACCACCACCAGCCTTGTTTTATTCAATTTCCCTCTCCACCAAGTCTTATCAGGATCACTTGGCTCTTATTATCAACACATCACTAAGCCTTTTGGATGGGCTTTGGAGAGAAAGGCCCTGTGTCAGGAGCCACTGCTTGGCTTTCTGCATGGATGGCAGAGTTGGACTGAAGGACTCTGCACAGCCTTTCCCATCCCAGAACTCTGCATGTGTTGGCAGAATCCTTCCCACTGCAAGCAACAACAGACTGGACTCACTGGACCACAAACGAACATCCAGGTAAATTAGTGGAATCAAAACTCAGCTGGAAGTCAGAAAAGTCAGATGCTAATGCTGGCCTAATCGAACTCGCCATGGGGTCCTGGGCAGTCACATTACATTTCCTCTGTTTTGTCAGCCCCGTCTATGAACTACAGATGTAAAAGTTAAAAGGAGGGCTTCCCTGATGGTCCAGTGGTTAGAAATCCGCCTGCCAATGCAGGGGACACAGGTTTCATCCCCGATCCAGGAAAGACTCCACGTGCCGAGGGGGAACTAAGCCTGCACCCTAGAGTCCCTGCCCCACAACAAAAGAGGCCGACACAACGGCACGCGCACGCTCTGCAAGCGAGGGCAGCCCTGCTCGGCAAAACTAGAGAAAGGCCCCACAGCAACGGAGACCCAGGACATCCAAAAATGAGTAACTATTTTTTTAATTTAACATGAGAAGATGCTACACCGGCAGACTTCATTTTTTGTGTGTGCTTCACTTTACTGCACCTTGCAGAGAGTTTTTTGTTTGTTACAAATTGAAGGCTAGTGGCAACCTTGCAACAGTCGAATTTCTTCGTGCCGTTTTCCCAACAGCATTTGCTTACTTTGTGTATCTCTGTCACGTTTCACAATTCTCAAAATATTTCAAACTTTTCCATTATTATTGCATTTGTCATGGAGATCTGCAATCTTTGATGTTACTGCTACCACTTGCTGAAGGCTCTGATGATGACTAGTACTTTTTATCAACAAAATATTTTAAAATTAAGGTACAGTCATTGTTTTTTTTTTTTTTTAGACATAATGCTTCAAACACCTAAGAGACTATGGAATAGGGTACACACTTACACTCTTACATGCACTGGGAAACCAAAATATTTGTGTGACTTGCTGTATCTTGACATTTACTTCATTGCAATCGTCTGCAAAAATGTAGTATCTACAAATGCACGTGTGGTACATTGCTTCAGCCGTGTCCTACTCTTTGCAACCCCGTGGACTGTAGCCCACCAGGCTCCTCTGTGCATGCAGTTCTCCAAGAATACTAGAGTGGTTTGCCATGCCCTCTTCCAGGGACTCTTCCCGGCCCTGGGGTCAAAACTGAGTTCTGAAACGGCCGGTGGGCTCTTTCCCACTACTGCCACCAGGAAGTCAAGTGACTACAAGGTGTGCCTGTAATTCACCTTTGAAGACATTAAAAGTCATCACAATAGCCTATAAAATATATTTCAGATTATATATCTAAATAAAAACATTTATGTGTATAGCAAGTGTTAAGATTAATTACCATTGCAATAAATAGAACCAAAGAATCTCAGAGTTGGGAGAAATCTTAAAATTCAGAGTGTAGTGTTCTCCAAATTCTTTATCAGTCAAATTCTTAATTTTAGAAAAAGTCTGATTTTGAAGTCCAATATTAATACCCTGTTTGAGTATAGTGGTCATGTATGGATGTGAGAGTTGGACTGTGAAGAAGGCTGAGCGCCGAAGAATTGATGCTTTTGAACTGTGGTGTTGGAGAAGACTCTTGAGAGTCCCTTGGACTGCAAGGAGATCCAACCAGTCCATTCTGAAGGAGATCAGCCCTCGGTGTTCTTTGGAGGGAATGATGCTGAAGCTGAAACTCCAGTACTTTGGCCACCTCATGTGAAGAGCTGACTCTTTGGAAAAGACTCTGATGCTGGGAGAGATTGGGGGCAGGAGGAGAAGGGGACGACAGAGGCTGAGATGGCTGGATGGCATCACGGACTCGATGGCCATGAGTCTGAGTGAACTCTGGGAGTTGGTGATGGACAGGGAGGCCTGGCATGCTGCGATTTATGGGGTCGCAAAGAGTCGGACATGACTGAGCGACTGAACTGAACTGAACTGAGTATAGTTGGGGCTTCCCTGGTGGCTCAGTAGTAAAGAATCCACCTTCCAATGGAGATGTGGGTTCGATCCCCGGGTCTGGAAGATCCCCTGGAGGAGGGCACAACAACCCACTCCAGCATTCTTGCCTGGAGAATCCCATGGATAGCAGAGTCCAGTGGGCTACAGTCCAGGGGGGTCACAAAGAGTCAGACATGACTCAGCAACTGAGCGTGCGCACACACACACACACACGCACACACACACACACACACAGAGGCAGTAAGTATATGCTGAGAGTTATACTGTCCAGAAAACATAATCCAACTAGCTAAGAACAGGGTGGATCCTGGAGCCCGAGCATCCTGGCTCCCCAGAGCTCTGCAGCCCATCCTTTTCCCCACTGCGTCCCTTCACAGTCACACAGAGACACAGACCCAGGAGAAAAGTCAGCTCCTCAATAGTCTGGTGGCATGGGAAGGGGCTGAGCCTTTATCAAAGAAAGAAACTGTACTCTTTCATCTTTTCAGGCAAACCTATGTCTTTGATCGAAAGGGACGAAGGTATGGAGACTATTCTGACAAGGAACGCTGGGTTATCCATCTTGGTGGACTATGGGAAGATGCCCCTAAGCAGATACATTCTGATTTGCCGGGTGAATCCATTTTCCCCTGCTTTGATATGTTTGGGACTCAAATTTAAAAAAAAAAAAAATTTTAAAGGTGACTTTTTTTTCAAGCTTAGTTTTTACTTGGAGGAAAACTGCTTTATCGTGCTGTGTTGGTTTCTGTCATACAGTGCAAATCAGCCACAGTTATTTGAAAATCGCTTTCGTTTTTCCAAAATAAAAGCAGATCGACTTCCTATGTGTGTCTTTTAATATCTCTAAAATAAACGTGGTAAAAATCATTGTCAGCTCCATCTTCTGAGCGTAACGCCATCTCAAGTGGACACATCTGAAGAGCTGTATGACGGGATCCTCTCTGATTTACAGCATGCTAACAGAAGGAGTGCATGCCAACATGCTCTTAATGCCTACCACATGCCCAGTTAAAATCCAAGCAGAGGACGACCTGGACTCTGCCAGCAATGGGGCAGATCTTTTCTCTAGCTTTTATTTCTTTCCAGGAACTTTACCCAGGGGTGTTATATGACTTGATTTTTAAAGTTCCAGAAGCCAGTAATTAGAAGGTACAGAATGCAGCTGAAGAGACAGGGTAAAACAAAAATAAAACCAAACGGGAAAGTCCTCAGCCTTCTTGGCCGAGGATTTCAGCACTATTGTACATTTGTATCTTTCTTCTTGGTTTGTATTTTCTGTTTGTGAAATATTTCTAAACACCCACAGGGTGATGTAATACCAACGTATGCTTAAATTTTGTTAGTAAGTGCTCATAAAAGAAATATCGCTTATTATAATAAAATTAATAAAACATAAGATCCCAAAGGAAATGAGATTACTAAGAGATTGAACAGAAATTTTTTTCTTCTTAAGTTTCTGGGCAGATACATAGACTTCTTTGAAAAGCCTGAAATCAGGGTGTTTCTCTGTGACAGAGGTCAGGTGACATGGCGCAAGGCACTCTGGACCGGCACAAGAACTCTGTGATGTAGACACCACCACTTTGCTAATAAGTAGATGAGTGACCTCGGCAAGTCCCACTGTCTCTTTGGATGGCAGTTTCTTCTTCTATGAAAAGATAAATTTGAACTAAATTCAATAAAGGTCCCCATCGTTTGGAAATTCTTCAGGGCTGGTTACTGTTATTATTATCTTTATTGAGTAATTACTATATGGATAATACATAATTTACAGGAGTTAAATAATTAAGTATAAATTGTTTTCATGCGTGATGCCATAAAAGAACCATCTAAATCCCACAAACTTAGATAAGAAAAAACTTAAAGAAGAGCAAACAGGATCTCAGAGAGGGCATGGATGAGATTTTCAGAGGCCAGTAAGGTCACATCACTGCTTTAGGTTTTCAACTGAGATGTGCTTGTGCTTAACATGCTAAGTCCTGTCTGACTCTTTGCGATCCTATGGACTTTAGCCTGCGAGGCTCCTCTGTCCATGGAATTTTTCAGGCAAGAATACTGGAGTGTGTTGCCACTTTCCTCCTCCAGAGGATCTTCCTGACCCAGGGATTGAACTCACATCCTCTGTGTCTCTTACCTTGTGGGCGGATTCTTTACCCTCTGAGCCATCAGCTGAGATGTCTGCTGAGCAGAATCATTTCCTTCTGCCATGTGGATTGAAATCCAGCTCAATGGTAAGAGGGGAAAGTCACCCACCCCTCAAAACCCTCTGTGCACAATCAAGCTACTGCTCCAGAAACCCAGGATATAGACAGTTTTGAAGCTAACGGCTGCCACTGGTTCAACAGGGAGTGAGAAAAGGAGTGTAACAATTGCCATTCCAAAATGGTTCGAGGACCAACTTACTGAAATGACACTATATGTGCAGCAGTCTTTTGCCTCTATGTTTACCTAATTCTGTACTGATGAATCATCTACTTAGGAATGAGATGAGTAAAAATTCCACGATGAGTTGGGTGTCTTTTATTTTGAGGAGAGAATCCAAAGCCTGCAGGCAGAAGGGCCGGCCCACCGGGCATGCAGGTGGCATTTTGGGAACAAGCGTGTGGGTGGGAGCCTCGGGACGCTTGCCTTCTCCTCCTGCAAGCTTGGGCACGGCGCCGGGCAGGAAGGGCCAGTGGACGGTTGGGAATCCCCCTGTGCTGAGCACTCAGTTCTCTTTCTGGCGTGCTGGCTCAGAGTGAAGTCGGATTTGAGAAGCACCTCCCTGCGAGGGTCTGCACTGCACCTTGTGTCAAAACTCCATCAAAGAGAAGGTCTCACTCCGGGTATTCTCCAGAGTCATCCAGCACTGTACTCAAACACTCACATTCACACACACACACACACACACACACTCACACAGGCAGGGATACGCGCAGGTGCCAACAGCCTCAGACACAAGGGGACCCAGGAAAGATGGTTTGGGTGCGTCTCCCAGGTGTGCTGGCTCTGTGTCAAGGCTGGTTAACGATTATCCACCCACCTCCAGAATTTCCCAAGAATTCTGAATTTCCAATGGACTTATCCTTTTCTTGGTGTGTATGTTAAAACCATACTGTAGTTGGTGAGAGATCTCCATATTCTGCCTCAGGACTGCGGGATTTGGGATAAGGGCCTCCTGGCAAGAAAGTATCAAAGAGTGAAGAAAAGAAGGCATTTCTGGGAGTTTGGAAAGTGCTCAGTTTTCAGATCCAAGACTGATGGTAGACTGTTATATCGCCTGGCTTGACACTGTTCCCCTAAACTTCTGGGTTTACCTGATATCTTTTTCATATATATATATATATATATTTTTTTTTTTTCTTTAATTTTTGGCTGTGCTGGGTCTTTGCTGCTTCACAGGCTTCTCATCACGGTGACTTCTCTTGTCGAGGAGCACGGGCTTTGGGGCACGTGGGCTTCAGCAGCTGTGACCTCCGGGCTTAGCTGCTCCTCAGAACGTGGGCTCTTCCCGGATCAGGGATAAAACCCGTGTCTCCTGCATTGGCAGGTGGATTATCTACCACTGAGCCACCAGGGAAGCCCTATTTTATCTTTCTTGAAGAATCTCCTACAGCATTACTTCCTTTTGTTGAATTGGATGTACAGTCTAGAGAAAAACTGGGCTACAGATTGTTATTATCCAGAAATGATGAAACAATTTCTATGAGTGAGATAAAACATGCCAATTATTTTGCATTTTTGATTATTTAAACACTATGTTATAGATACAGTTGATGTGGCTTGAAATTGTGTAAAAGTACATAAAATGTCACAGTGCAGCCTCACTCACACTCACTAGCTCTGTATCATTCAGCCTTTCTACTCCATAGATAAGCCATATTTATTATTTTCATATGTATCTTTCCACTCGTTCTTGGACAAGTAGAAACAAATAAAATGATATTTTTAATTTTTATTATCATCAGAACATTTAATTTAAAATCTATCCTCTTAATAGATTTTAAATGTAGATCTCTAGAACTTACTCATCTTGCACAATTAAAATTTTCTACCATTGATTAGCAACTCTCCATTTTCTCCTCTCCTGTCCCTGTCTCTTCACAGGTGTTAGGACGGTTATCATCAAAAAACAAATAAATAAAAGACAACACGTGCTGATGGTGATGTGAAGAAACTGGAATACTTAAATCCTGTTGGTGGGAATGCAAAATGATGCAGCCACTATGGAAAACAGCATGGAGAATTCCTCCAAAAATTACCAATAGGACTATCGTATGATTTGTCAGTCCTACTTCTGGATATTTTCCCAAATGAGTTGAAATCAGGACCTCAGGGAGACACTAGTCACAAGAGCAAAGATGTGAAAAGAACCTACTGTCACCTGATGGGTGAGCAGATAAAGAAAGCATGATCAGTATGCGCAATGGCATATTAATTGATTTTAAGAAAGAAGGAAATTCTGCAATATGCAACAACATGGATGAGCCTTGAGAACATTATGCTAAGTGAAATAAGCCAGTCACAAAAGGAAAAATGCTTCCTGGTTCCACTTATGTCTAAAATATTTAAATTCATAGAAATACAGACTAGAAAGACCTAAGTTTTTCTTTCTTCCCCTTCTTACACAAATGGTGGTGCACAATATATTCTATATAATGTTTCTTTCTATTCTTCACTTAATAATTTATCCTGGATGCTTTTCCAAGCCTGGGAACTTAAGGTGTTTCTTTACTCCTTCCTACTGCTCTCGGGTATGTCAGATGCGATTGTTTATTCATCCAGTATACAGAAGACGTATCCTAGGATGGTTTCTGGGTTTCTGTAATGAAAATATGCAAAAAATCAGGTAAATATATAACAAATTTTCATAAGTGTATTTCTGAGTTAGAAAAGCACACAAATTTGTAACTGAAATAAATATTGTAGTTCAGCACCATTCTGGAGACAATGAGAAATGCTGGGCTAGATGATNTTGGTGATGGACAGGGAGGCCTGGCGTGCTGTGATTCATGGGGTCACAAAGAGTTGGACACGACTGAGAGATTGAACTGAACTGAACTGATACATATTTGGGATGCAAATATAAAGATTTTGTTCCTAGCACAGAGTCAGGCCAAAAAAAAAAAAAGAAAGAAAAGAACTTGAACCATATTATATCACTTACTCATGGCTAGTGATCAGAGTTGTTGCAGGGAAATTTTAAAACACAGATTTCTGGTTGATGCTCTGGAAGGTCTGTATCTGTCGGCTTGGAGTGGGGCCCAGGTGTGTGTTTACAACTCCTCCAGGTGCTTTTGATCAGGGTCATTTGAGGGTCTTCTTCCATCTTAAGCACTTAGACTTTTGAGATTATTACCCACATCTTAATAGTATAAAACAAGACAAAATGACCCAACATTCCACTATGCTCTTGTAACTAAAGGATTTATGTTATATAATTTTTGACATTATTGGTAATTTTCATTTTATAATTTTAATAGTTTAGAACTCACAAGTATTCCCCTGCTCTCAGATGATTTAGCAAGGTCTTTGAAAGTCAGGCTTCCCTGATGGTTCAGCTGGTAAAGAATCCGCCTACAATGTGTGAGACCTGGGTTCCATCCCTGGGTTGGAAAGATCCCCTGGAGAAGGGAAAGGCTACCCACTCCAGTATTCTGGGCTGGAAAATTCCATTAACTGTATAGTCCATGGGGTTACAAAGAGTCAGACACATCTGAGCAACTTTCCCTTTCACTTTGAAGGTCTCTGGTGGTTCAGACAGTAAAGAATCTGCCTGCACTGCAGGAGACTAGGTTTGATCCCTGGGTTGAGAAGGTCCCCTGGTGCAGAATTCCACAGACAGAATAGCCTGGCAGGCTATAGTCCTTAGGGTCACAAAGAGTCGGACAAGACTTAGCATTCATGCATATGTAATATCTAACAACTGAAATATCAACACAAACAAATCAGTCAATTGTATATTTAGTTTGATTCTTTTCCATTTTATTCTTTCCACTTTCTAACTTAAACTTATTGTACACACCTATTATGATTTTGGTCTCACATATATGCTAAAATGAATTATTTAGGAAGGTAGAAATCCAACAATCATATATGAGAAGGTCTTCATAATCACAGGTTATGGGTTTCTTGCTAAAGGAAAACCCCATAGACCATGAGATAAGAATGACTTGAAGTTACTGTGACAACTGATGGCTTAGTCTTTGGAATGTTTCCATTTTAACCAAGAAATAAAGTGCTTTTCTTTCTCTCCTCCCCCCTTCCCCAGGGGGATTTTCTAAGGATTGGTGCATTTATTTTCATAAAATGAAAACCTGGCTCTAAGCTTACAGTAGAGATACCTAAACAAATGGTTAGCTCACCATACTCTCTTATGAAGTGTTTTTGAACATAAGCAGCAATTGTCTATCAGGAATTCTCCTTTCTAGGAAGTTTATAAACACCACAGAATTCATGAAAATCCTGTTGGTTTTCCTTGAGAGACACTCAGACTTCAAATATCAACTTATGGCATGTATTGCTAGAGAGCCTACGAAGTGTTTGGCACCTGGACACAGAGCTACAGCTTTCAGACAAGACTGGGGACGTTCAGGATGGTATGGCCGTAGACGAGCTGCCACTTTCAGAAAGAATAAAATTGCTCCACTTCCTTCATCATATTTTTCTCAAGCATAGCACTGTATATGGAGAAGGCTGGGCAGAATGCAGAAAGCCAGGTAAGCTTTCCAAGGCAGCATGTGGGGACACACTGGATGGAAACTTTTAAAATTCCATACCATTTGTTCAGGCAGAACCAACGATTTTAAAAGGAACAGTGACAGATCAATTTTTAATGGAAACTCTATTATTTTTTTCTATTATGAATACTACTTTTTAGCAGACCGTGAAAATTATGTTGACATTTGGAAAGCATGTGATTAATTGTACCAGAACAAACATCATGAGTGCGGCCTCCATTTAGGAAGGTGATACCAAGTGCAGGCCTTGGTTATAACACTGTTGGCACATGAGACCACTGGCCTTCTTTTTTAAACCCACTAAATGTTAAAGATCCTAGGTGTGCCAGTGATGAATTGAAATACATCGGAGGCACAATGAATTGTGTAGATGACGTTCTGAAAACATTGCAACTCACTCAACTAAAATCAAAGTACGTTTCAGAAAGGAAACCAAATATCCTTGCAACCCTGAGCTGTAACACAGGCCAAAACGTCCAAATAATGTTTGCATCTTATAATTTCCAATATTCTCCCAATTTTCCCAAAAGATTTAAGCTTAGGTACTACAGAGCAGTCACTGTGTATCACCAGAGGGACAGATAGAGAAGGTGTGGGGCATACATCCAACGGACTATTACCCAGCCATTAAGAAGGACGAAATAATGCCATTTGCTGCAACATGGATGGATCTAGAGTGTCATACTGAGTGAAGTAAGTCAGACAGAGGAGAAATATCATGTGACATCCCGTATATGTAAAAACAAATGATGCAAATGAGCTTTCAAAACAGAAAAAGACTCACAGGCTTAGAAAACGTACTTATGGTTGCCAGGAGAAAGGGATAGATAGGGAGTGTGGGACCACAGCACATGGAACTCTGCTAAATGCTGAGGGAAAATAGATACATGTATATGTCGGGCTGAGTTCCTTCACTGTTCACCTAAAACTGTCACAATACTATTAATTGGCTATACCCCAATACAAAATAAAAAGTTCCAAAGAAAAATACATAAATAAAAAAACAAGTTAAATGATCTAGACTTTATACAAGATTTTAAAACCCACATTTGATTTTCTCATTTCAGAAGAGGGCTGGGAGGACTGGGACAATTATTTGATGGGAAAGGGGAGTCCTGAGGGAAGAATCAAGTTAGAATCTGGATCAGAACTCAAGCACCAAATGAGATGGTGTTGTGTGCAATACTGTAGCCTCTCTGAGGCTCTGTTTTCACCAAAATCAAGTGCATTTACAATGATGTCTGTATAGAGGCTGTCAGAACACGCTGAGTATTGAAGTGGGAATAAATAAGATAGTGTTCAATACATAAGAGAAGGCAAGCTTCATGGACAGTATTATGTGAGCAGCAATGGAGTCCACACAGATAAAGCTCTGTCACGTTTTTCCTGGCAGTGATGGGAAGGCTCCGATCTATAGCCTACAGACCTTGATGTTGTAGACAGATCTTTGAAAGTTTTCTACAGCATAACAAAGTGCATATCACTGAAGAAAAGAGTGTATAGTGACGGAGATTTTGGCCTAGTACAATGCCATCAATGTATCCTAATTCTAGAAAGGTGTTTTAAAATTTATTTCCATCAGCTGTTGATATTCCTTCACTTTTCCAGTTTTCAAATCCTCACTAAAGCAAGAGGGAAAGCAAGGGTACATGTACACATCACTACACATGTCACGTGCCGTGTGCTCAGGGGCTCAGTCCTGTCTGCTTCTCTTTTAAGTCATGTTCGACTCTAACTCTCTTTTAAATAACAGGAAAGTAACCTGCTGCTGCTGCTAAGTCGCTTCAGTTGTGTCTGACTCTGTGTGACCCCATAGACGGCAGCCCACCAGGCTCCCCTGTCCCTGGGATTCTCCAGGCAAGAACACTGGAGTGGGTTGCCATTTCCTTCTCCAACGCAGTAAAGTGAAAAGTGAAAGGGAAGTCGTTCAGTCGTGTCTGACTCTCAGCGACCCCATGGACTGCAGCCTACCAGGCTCCTCCGTCCATGGGATTGTCCAGGCAAGAGTGCTGGAGTGGGGTGCCATCTCCTTCTCCAGGAAAGTAACCTAAGGTTTCATTTAAAGTGTCTCTTCTATTTGAGGCAGATGAAATCTGGAGACATGAAGTGTATCAGCACTTTGGAACTCTGACTACGTCTTATGTGACTTTTAATTGTTATTCATGCTTGGACAGCTTTCTTCTCACTCTGATTGTAATGAAGCCTTACATTTGTCTTTGGTGTTCCTTATTTATGACAATGTGCCTAATTTTAGATTTTCAGTTACATTTTTGAACTTCTGATTCTTGAATCTGAGAAATATGCACCACGGATTCTGTTAAAGTCTGAGCAATACTTTTACATTGATCATGGAGTTTTGTTTTCATTTCTTTGCATTTCACAATGTGATGTTGAGAGCTCTTGAGTGGGATGTAGATGACTCTCTGTCTCTCTCAGTTGGACTTTCTCATGGGCCAATATATAGGAAAATTATTCTAGAACATTCTGGTTCACCTGGGCCACACTACAGACATTGGCTCTCATAACAGCTCTTCTGTAAATGTTCTGGTTTGGGGATTTCTGAAATATGAAAATAGTGTAAATTTTGACTTCAAATCTGTGAAATTCTTAGGATTTCTGCTGTGGTTTTTGTCAGAGGAGTTTTTGTTTGTTTGTTTGCTTCAGCCAACACCCAGACAAATATTGACATGCCTTTGTACTGAAAGTTCTATTTATTATTCCTCACCTTCTGAATTTGCTGCCTTTCAAGGAGCCAGGCTTTATGGAGAGATCTGTTTTAATTCACTGCATTGATGTCTCCAAATAGACACAACCAAGTTCCAAGTTCTTGGGTCTGGTTTAAACACCTCTCTAGACTTCCGAAGCATCTCACGATTATTACACTGGTCTGCAGTTTCCACTTTGTTTCTGCAATAAGACAATTTTCTTCTATACTTTTCAAGTTCAGAAAAACAAGCTGAGATGATTTTGTCAGAATTATTCAGCATTTATGGGTAAGTAGTAAAGCCAGGGATATTTTACTGTAATTCACCATTTCACCCATAAAATGTGTGATTTGTACAGATCAACATCCTTGCTGTTAGCTGTTCAGCAATAAATAAAGGTCCTCCTGGATGAAAAACTGTCTGAACTCTCTGCGAAGTGGAACGCATGTCCCCTAAGATCATTCCACCACACATCTGAAGCAAAGCCCCACGAGCCATCCAGCGGGGGTCAGCAACCTTTGGTGGCTTTAGCTACCACCACACCTGGAGATAAGAGACGATTAGACCCGCCTGCTGCAGTCTGCTCTCTTCCAGTATGAACTTTTTTTAGAAAGTCATTATGTTTCTCTCCCCATAAGGTCAGGCTGCCATGTTCTGCTCTTTCCCAAGGCTTTTTGCACAACCTCTCCTTGGAGAAATGTGAGAGGCAGCCTGGAAAAACATCACTGTTCTGTATGTTGGAGCCTTCTTACACAGGATGCCAACAGATGGCAATATTTTATCATCATTACACGATCCAGAGACCCTCCATCTGTGGCCTCGGGGAACAGGAGGAGTCGGCTCTTTGGTATGACACATGTCACTGAGGCTTCACCCCCCATTAGCTGCACTGTTGTTTGTGATGATTAAGCTGCGTGTCTCGCCGTGTGTCACATTCTTGACTTGTACAAGGGTCCATTAGTAAGGCGCATCTGAGCACCGTGAGTCACAGGAGGCCCCATTCTTGGAAAAATAAACGCTGCGCACTGGGCTGAGATTAGAGCCACTGGCTGGTCGGGGGCTGGATGGTGTCTCCTGTAAAAAGCTGTTTCTGTGATTCATCAAGGCCTCTTTCCCTCTCTATCAATACACCGGAAACTCACATTACGGCGGGAGAGCACTTCCTGTTTACCAGCCCACGCTGCGCGCCCACGGCCTCCCTCCTGCTAGGGGAGGCGTGGTGGTGGCCGTGGACGGACAGGGCCCGAGGGAAAACGGGAGCCGCGCGTCTGAGAACCGCTTCACAGGGAAACCGCGTCACGATTTCAAGTCAGAGATGGCTTTGATTGTCAAACACGTTTCCCGGCAACTTAGTGCGTCTTTTCCACCTCGTCGTTTTCTCACTCCTTTTCCTCCTCTCATTCTGTAGGTCACTTTCTTTTCCTTACGTCTTTTGTGACTTCTTTTTCTTTCCCTTTAACATATTAACTCCTTTCACTCCCTCCCCACTTTTTCCACATCAAGTTCTCTTCCCCTTCCTGAGTCAAACACCCAGACTCTGATACACAGGACTCCAGCCCGGGAAAGTCATCTGGCTCTTGGGACTTGGCACCAGAGGGACCCAGCTGCCATGCCAACCACCCACCCCCACCGGAGGAGCTAAATCTAAAAAGAGAACCCCTCCAGCTACCACTGAACCCAGCCTCTGCCAGCGTGAGGCCTCGAAGCCACCTAATGGTTAAACACTGGCCTGAGACAAAAGGGAGCCAGGCAGACAAATATTCCAGGCTGGGTTTCGGCAAAACGTGGGGTTTTCTCTACGCCCGTGCGACTTTTGAGGCTGTATTTCGATCCTTGATCCCCTTAGCAATCTGTCACATTTGCTTTTTGTGTTTCTCTTTTCTACTTTTTTTTTTGGAAGTGAAATTCTGGCTTTTCTTTCAGGAAGGAAGGAGCAAGAGGGCTTCGGGCGCTGCTGGGAGGCCTGCGGGCAAGGCTGCACCATCTTTACAGACCATTTACCCCACCCGGCCCAGGGTCATGACCACACAGCCAAACAAGCAGGGGTCAGAGGGGAGGAAGCAGGCGGGGGCCACAGGCTCCCCGGCCGCACCTCCTTTCAAGACCTGTCGCAGAGAGTGGCTTTCAGTGAAACAGATTCCCGAGGGTACTGCTTTTACAACACCCCACTCATTCTCTGAGTAAACTCGGGGAGATAGCGAGACAGGGAAGCCCGGCGCGCTGCAGTCCCTGGGTCACAAAGAGCGGCCCGACTGAGCGACAGCCACACACACATTCCTCTGGCCGGCGAGAGAGGTTTTGTGGGGAGCACGGGCCGTCAAACAGGGCTTGATGGCATGTCGCCCTGGTGGCTGGTATGACAATCCCCGCTGATGCAAACCATGCGCCCTGAAACGCCGCCACGCACCTCTGCGGTGCGGCCGCGCGGCGGGCTGGAGCCCAGGCTCCTCGGGCAGTGAAAGCGAGCGCGCCAGGAGCACGGCCGCCATCTACCCCCCCATGTGCGCTCTCTGTCTCTCTCTAGGCAGGTTTTCCTCGTGGTGAAAGGGAACCCCCGGTCAACAGTCAGCAGCCGCGCTGCAGCAAGCTTTGATCGTCAGTGAAGCGAGTCGCGGCTGCTCGGGCCGCGGCAGGCGCGCGGGCGGACCTCCCTCCCAGCCTCCCGCTCATCAGTCCTTGGCCAGCGCCTCCCGCGCAGCCCGTGGCTTCACCGGCTCCACGGCCCGGGCCCCAAGCTGCCCTTTCCCACAGGTATTGCTAAGGCAAACAGCAGACGGTATTTACTGGGTGTGATGCTTTCAATCACATTAATCTAGCCAGTAAAACAATTTATGACCAATAAAAATTCCACCATGACATGGCTGATTGGAGGAGAGTTGCGGTGATGGAGATTCAAGCCACGCCTCTGCCTCTGGCTAGACCGTCACAGCCGTGGAAGGAAGTAGGCGTCGGAGACCGGAAAGACAGACGTCTCTGGGCCTGTTAAAACCAACTCCAGGGTGGATGGATACCACTCTTCAATCGTTTAATAAGTCCGAACTCTTGGAGTTTGGAGGGTGACTGACTGAACACCTACCTTGAAAAGCTACCTAGAGAAGAGTTATGGACGTGGCCCTACCTGCACTAAAAAATGACCCTGGGTTCCTTCGAGTCCCTTGATTACATGATAACTTGCCCATTATAAAATAAATATTTTTAAATGCAACACTTAGAAACAAGCTCGAAGGATGCCTGGGTGGGGAGTCTCTCTGGTTTGGAGCCAATGGGGAAGGCAGCTCCGCATACCCGTCTTTCTCCTGCTTGATCCCGACATGGTTTTTGCAGATTCAGAAGGGTAATGACTAATCTCTGCTAACGTCTGTGAGTCATTCCTTCTCTCAACCCACGGTGACAGTCCTCAGACGGCATGATTTCAAATACACACAGTCCAAATCCTACTGTTCCATGGCTTCTCCCTGGAGCGGGCAACTGATCCAATTCTTTGTTAATGATCCCAGACCACACATGGCAAGGAGGATGTTATTTTAATGAACGTATATTGGAAGTCCTGCCGCTGGGAGCAAGTACCTGATTAGCTAATTGTGGTGAGGCTAATGCTTCAAGTGGCTTATCCAATAGCCATTATCCCATTCTTTCTGAGTAATAGAACCCCAAATGTAATCTGTGTGGCAAGGTGCCCAGCCAGAAGACTGTATTTGCAAAGTCCCTTGTTGCTAAGGGTAGCCAGTAAGACGTAATTTGGAATTTGCGTTTGAGGCTTTTGAGAAAGCCCTGGAAGGGATTGGGCAATTGGCAGCTGCCCTTTCACCCTTCTCAAGCTTCCTTCTCTTTCTGGTCTAGAGTAAAGAACCAGGGGTTAGGACTCGAGTAGTCACCTTGGCGTGTGAGGTGAAAAGAAGTATGGAAGCCTTGTGCTTTAAGAAGCAGAGGTGAATGGAACAGGGGGATGAAGGAGGGGAGCCTGGCCTCTGAAGACGGCCACAGTCTTATCCCTAGAACTCCTACCCTCACACCGCCTTCTTTTAAGAAGAAACTTCTGCTGTTTAAACCACCTTTCTTTCCAGCCTCAGCACTAGATTTCTGTGCGTGTTACTCGTTCAGTCGTATTTGACTCTTTGTGACGCCATGGACGGTAGCCCACCAGGCTCCTCTGTCCATGGAATTCTCCAGGCAAGAATACTGGAGTGCGTTGCCATTTCCTTCTCCAGGGGATCTTCCTGATCCAGGGATAAAACCCAAGTCTCCTGCTTCGCAGGCAGATTCTTCACCATCTGAACCACCAGGGAAGCCCACTAAATTCTGAATCAGAACCAAATTCCTAGATCTGAAGAGTCTCTCTGGAAGCCATTTTTAACAACCCCATGCCCTCAACAAATGAGCACTTAAATTTACCAAATAGATGGACCATCTTATTTCATTTTTTCTGGAAACAGGCAATTTCATCCCCAAAGCAACACTTTAAATTCAGACTGTTACATATAAAATAAACTTTACAATCTTTGCTGAAACACAGTGGGCAACAGGGAATATTAACTAGATCATGAGTTTCTGTGTGTGTGTGTGTGTGTGTGTGTGTTTTGTTTTTTTTTTGTAATTTTGAGTTATCTCTTTCATGGAATGGATAGAATACATTTGAATAACAAATATATATGTACATATATAATTTATTTATTTAACTGGAGGATAATCACTTTAAAATATTGTGATGCTTTTTGCCATACATCAACATGAATCAACCACAGATATGCATGTGCCCAGGTGGCGATAGTGGTAAAGAAACTGCCTGCCAGTGCAGGAGATGTAAGAGACACGAGTTCAATCCCTGGGTCCTGGAGGAGGGCATGGAAACCCCCTCCAGTTTTCTTGCCTGGAGAATCCCATGGACAGAGGAGTCTGGTGGGCTATGGTCCAAAGGGTCACAAAGGGTCAGACATGACTGAAGCAACTTAGCACATATGCATGCATACAGATCATGAGTGTTATAGTTGGAAAGATCATGCCTCTGAGTTTGAGATATTCCACTTACTAAAAATGTGACATTAGGCAAGTTACTTAGACTTGACCAGCAATATTAGGGACTATGCCAACATAGTAAAAGCATATATCTAAAATACAAATCGGGCTTTCCTGGGGGCTCAGTGGTAAAGAATCCACTTGAAAATGCAGGAGAAGTGGGTTCCATCCCTGGGTCGGGAAGACCCCCTGGAGGAGGAAATGGCAGCCCACTACAGTAATTTGGCCTTGGAAATCCCATGGACAGAGGAGTCTGCAGGCTACAGTTCATGGGGTCGCAAAAGAGTCAGACATGATTTATCGACTAAACAACAATGAAGCAGATATAACATAGCAGATCTTAAGAAAGTCTTAAGTCTCTTCTGCCTTCTACTTCTTAGTTTAAAATTCTATACTTTGAGTGCACTGATTAATGTTCTCTTATTTCACCCCTGGAGATAAGTGCAGAAATCCTTCTGTCAACAGACATTGCACCAGCCATTGTCTTTACTCATCTCTATTTCCTCACTTGCTCCTTGGAAGAAAAGCTATGACCAAACTAGACAGCATATTAAAAAGCAGAGACATTACTTTGCCAACAAAGGGCCATCTAGTCAAGGCTATGGTTTTTCCAGTAGTCATGTATGGACGTGAGAGTTGGACTATAAAGAAAGCTGAGCGCTGAAGAATTGATGCTTTTGAACTGTGGTGCTGGAGAACACTCTTGAGAGTCCCTTGGACTGCAAGGAGATCCAACCAGTCCATCCTAAAGAAAATCAGTCCTGAATATCCATTGGAAGGACTGATGCTGAAAGTCCAATACTTTGGCCATCTGATGTGAAGGGCTGGCTCATTAGAAAAGACCCTAATGCTTGGAAAGATTGAAGGGAAGAGGAGAAGGGGATGACAGAGAATGAGATGGGTGGATAGCATCACTGACTTGATGGGCATGAGTTTGAGTAAGCTCTGGGAGTTGGTGATGGACAGGGAAGCCTGGTGTGATGCAGTCCAGGGTTTGCAAAGAGTCAGACATGACTGAGCGACTGAACTGAGTGACTCTCTCACTAATATGGCCTCATTCTCCTCCCAGTGCGTTTCCTCTGTATCAATAATAAATACAGACATCAGTATACAAAAAGTAAAAAGCAAAAAACAAACCCCAAACCACAAACACAGTTTACCTAATATACTAAAATGGCAGCCAAAAGAACAGGCTAAGAGAAATCAGTTCATTTCAAGTCCAACTGCCGATTTCCTATTAACATGTATTTTGTTAGGTTAGACCCAGAATCCTTCAGAGCCAAAGCATGTGAGTGCCTCTGCTGATTTTGATGGCAGTGCCAAAATAAACAAATGATCACGTGTTCATGGAGATCTCTCTGAAGTTATGAGCCACTGATAAATCTAGCGGTACTTTATTATTTTTATTCAAATGTAGAGGTCATAATCCAGCACATGGTGCTTAAGGGGGAAAACATGGATTCAGATAAACCTATGTGCCTCTTTGCCCATGGATAAATTAACTGATCTCTCTTAACTAATTCTGTAATTAATGGCAGGCACTTTATAAAGAATTGATGCTTTTGAACTGTGGTGTTGGAGAAGACTCCTGACAGTCCCTTGGACTGCAGGGAGATCCAGCCAGTCCATTCTGAAGGAGATCAGCTCTGGGTGTTGTTTGGAGGGAATGATGCTGAAGCTGAAACTCCAGTACTTTGGCCACCTCATGCGAAGAGTTGACTCATTGGAAAAGACTCTGATGCTGGGAGGGATTGGGGGCAGGAGGAGAAGGGGACAACAGAGGATGAGATGGCTGGATGGCATCACGGACTCAATGGACATGAGTCTGAGTGAAGTCCAGGAGTTGGTGATGGAGAGGGAGGCCTGGCGTGCTGCAGTTCATTGGGTTGAAGAGAGTCGGACACGACTGAGTAAATGAACTGAAATGAACTGAACTTTATAAAACCGTTGTGAGGATTAAATTCGACAATGCATATGGAGAATACAGCATGATGTTTGACATACAGTGATAATTCCAATATTAGTCTTTATGATCATTATCATTGTCACCCTTAGTATAGGAAACAGTTAAGATTTATCATTGATATGGACTTTGACCCATTCCTTCCCACCCCACCTCAAGAGCTTAATTTTAGGACTTTAAAAAAAAGATCATTTCAAAATCTTTTTCTTCTTGTCCCTTGAGCAACTTCAAAATTACTTCTTTTAGAAAGAGGTGGGACAATGAAGCAATGAACTAGGGTTTATAAAAAGTGTACATTCTCTAAGTAGAATTTACAAAATTACATTTCTACTACACACAGGTATAACTTTGTAGAAAGGTAGACAGTCTAAGTAAACAGACTTGGATTTGAAGCCCAATCCCACTTTTGAGCCACTATGTGACTTGGACTCATCAACTAATTTCTCTGTTAGAAATGCCAACCTCTGATGTTTTCAGGAAAATTGAATGAATTTATATATGAAAAGTAACTAAACTTGGTACAAGGCAATCACACAGGAGATATGTGCTTTCCCCCCCCAGTTTTGTGTTGTTTTTGTTTGTTCATTTCTTTGCTACCGACAATATTTTTGTCTCTGGCAGGAAGAATTCAAAGGTTTTTCTGGTGGAGAAACTCAGGGATCTAGTAGATAAAGAAGGAAAGGAAGGAAAAGGAGAAGGAAGGTAGCCAAGAGTCACTGAGAACACAGACACTGAGCTGTTCTGCTTTGTTTCCACTCCCATGCTAGTTCTGATGTCGGCTTCAGTCTGGCACCTTAGTCCCGTCTGGAGGTAGTTCTAGAAAAACCACACCCAGGTGTGGGATCCCATCACAAACCACCACCTCTTATAATAACAGTCCCTATCCTCTCAGTCTTTGTATTTTTTAAACCTCTGACATAGGAAATCATCAGTAACAACACCCCCAAATTAACTAACATAGTCCATCATTTCAACCCTGTGATTTGCGACTCCTAAAATCAAGATACCCCACCTCCATAATGCCCGAGGTAATTTTGCATGTATTTATACACTGTGTTTCAAGATAGAAAAGAAAAAAAAATGTTCTATATATTTAGGAAATTTCATTTTCTCTTGAAACAGATTATAAAGGGTGGTTAGCCTAGTCTTCATGGAAGGAGATAATCTCCTGAAGAAGAGTAAATGTTGTATAATTTTTTGCTCATTGTTCACACTCAGATGTAATGAAGAAAGAAGTGGTCCTGACTGGAGCTCACGCTTTCAAAGACACTCTGATTATCCCGATCAAGAAATCCTAAGGCATTTCTAAACTCAAAATTAAGTATTTATATTGGAGCCCTGACATCACTCAGACGATGCTACCAAGAATTGAGTGGTCCATTAAGCAACTGAGAAAACTGCCTAACCCATTTCTGGAATAAGGACTCTAAGAGTCAAATTCTCCTTCATATTTAAGACAACTGTCTTAATAGTACCATCTGAAAATGTTCAACTGGAATTCAAATGGAATTCAAATTGAGAAACACTGGGCTGGAAGAAGCACAAACTGGAATCAAAATTGCTGGGAGAAATATCAATAACCTCAGATATGCAGATGACACCACCCTTATGGCAGAAAGTGAAGAGGAGCTAAAAAGCCTCTTGATGAAAGTGAAAGAGGAGAGTGAAAAGGTTGGCTTAAAGCTCAACATTCAGNCACAAGCTGGAATCAAGATTGCCGGGAGAAATATCAAGAACCTCAGATATGCAGATGACACCACCCTTATGGCAGAAAGTGAAGAGGAGCTAAAAAGCCTCTTGATGAAAGTGAAAGAGGAGAGTGAAAAGGTTGGCTTAAAGCTCAACATTCAGAAAACAAAGATCATGGCCTCTGCTCCCATCATTTCATGGCAAATAGATAGAGAAACAGTGGAACCAGTGTCAGATTTTATTTTTGGGGGCTCCAAAATCACTGCAGATGGTGATTGCAGCCATGAAATTAAAAGACACTTACTCCTTGGAAGAAAAGTTATGACCAACCTAGATCGCATATTAAAAAGCAGAGACATTNTCTGAGCCACCAGGGAAGCCACACCCCATATAGTGGGGGCTCCAAAATCACTGCAGATGGTGATTGCAGCCATGAAATTAAAAGATGCTTACTCCTTGGAAGAAAAGTTATGACCAACCTAGACAGCATATTAAAAAGCAGAGACATTACTTTGCCAAGAAAAGTCCATCTAGTCAAGGCTATGGTTTTTCCAGTAGTCATGTATGGATGTGAGTGTTGGACTATAAAGAAAGCTAAGTGCCAAATAATTGATGCTTTTGAACTGTGGTGTTGGAGAAGACTCTTGAGAGTCCCTTGGACTGCAAGGAGATCCAACCAGTCCATCCTAAAGAAGATCAGTCTTGAATATTCATTGGAAGGACTGATGCTGAAGCTAAAGCTCCAATACTTTGGCCACTTGATGCAAAGAGCTGACTCATTTGCAAAGACCCTGATGCTGGGAAAGATTGAAGGCAGGAGGAGAAGGGGATGACCGAGGATGAGATGGGTGGATGGCATCACTGACTCATGGACATGAGTTTGAGTAAACTCTGGGATTTGGGATTTGGTGATGGACAGGGAGGCCTGGCATGCTGTAGCTCATGGGGGTCACAAAGAGTCAGACACGACTGAGTGACTGAACTGAACTGAGCTGAAAAATGTTCAATCAACTCCTGTGCTTGAGTGATTACAGCAGTGATTCATTAATTTCTCATCAACCTGGAGAAACACTGTGGTCATTTGTTTTTCCTCTGGTATAGTTTGGCCAGTTACTTAGTCTTCACATGTTCAGTGCAGCCCGAGACACCAAGCAGGAGACCTTATTTATTGTTGCTTAGCCAGTGTGATATTCTCTTGGAAACTGTCATTCTCCAAAGCCAGTTCTGTGCTATTGAAGAGACAGTGAGTTGCTGACTCTAGGAGATGAGGGTCCAGGGGAAAGTGTCTAAAATGCAAAGGGCCATGCTACTTAGCCACAGATGGCAAATATCATTTTGGTGAGAAAAGTTTGGGAAGTCACTGCTGAGGTCTCCATTGCATCTAAAGTTTCCCATCACCATTGTGCTTGCAGTTCATCCTCTACCTACGCCTCAAAGTCCAACACAAAGCTAAACATCAGCCACGTGCCTGGGCTTTGCATGGTTTGGGGCACACATGATCATGTACTACATGCTTTTTTTCCCCTAAAGTCATAGCTTGGCCTACATGCAATGAAAGGTGCGCAAGCTTCAGTGAGACTCTAGACGTCCCTGGCCTTGGGCTGGCAGCAGAGGTTTCCTACAGCTTGATGGTCAAAAATGGGTGAGTTAATATTCTCACTGTGTAAGCAGTTCCTAACTGGCTAGGACTTTCAGAAGCAGGGGTGGAGGAGAGCATAAAAGTATGGGAGAGAGAAGGAGAGGAGAAGAAGAGAGGGAGGGAAAGATGGTGTTTATAAGATAATAAAAATTATATTTTGATATCTAAAAATATGATTTTACCTCTACAGATATATAATTTTTTTGAAAATTGGACTGAGACTAACTTATAGCCTCAAACAGTCAGTACTCTAAGAGCTGAGACTTTCTGTTAGAAAAAACAGCAGTTGCTTTTGCCACAACTTGGGGTTGTAACCACACATGGGCTAGAGTGCCAGGGAATTGAGCAGAGGGTCATTTGCCGTGAAAAATGGGAAACGGGAAAACATGCTGGTGCTTTCTTTGCTACTGGATGTCTCTCGAAGCCCTGATTTCTGTGTAGGTAACATGGCAGAGCATAGTGAGGACTGGATTTAGTCTGGAGAAGCTTAAAAGGTACCCAAGACTACAACCTCTCCTTATTCTCATAGGCATTAAAAAGTAAAAGTGCTAGTAGCTCAGTCAGTCCAGGTCTTTGTGATCCCATGGACTGTAGCCCGCCAGACTCTGTCCATGGACTCTTCAGGCAAGAATACTGGAGTGGGTAGCCATTTCCTTCTCCAGGGGATCTTCCCGAGGAGATCTTTCGAGTTCTTTTGTTAATTCCTGAGGGATCAAACCTGGATCTCTTGCACTGCAGGCATATTTGTTAAATCTGGTTAACACTAGTTTAAAAGTAACTTGTTATTGAGTTAGGAGCCTTGGGGGAGCAGTTGGAAAGAGGAGTGAAAGCGTTAGTCACTCAGCTGCGTCCGACTCTTTGGGATTCCGTGGACTGCAGCCCCGAGGCTCCTCCGTCCATGGGATTTTCCAGGCAAGAGTACTGGAGTGGGTAGCCATTCCCTTGGGTTGACCCTAAAAGAGCAGGGATGAATCCCAATGTTTTTGTAGTTGTTGTTAGTTTTAACACGTCTGTATTCCTTGTTTCCTCCATATGCCTCATCACCAGTTTGGTCCCATAGTAGACTACCTAAAATGCTAATTGATTGATTCATTGATAGATTTAAAAAAAAAAAAAAGGACAAAAATAAGCCAAAGTAAAAAAGGTTTCTGGTTAACATGCTTTACTTTGTGGGCCAGATTCAGGCATGAATTTCACCATTCGGAACATGTACTTTTGAAATTGCAAAACATAATACATTATAAAACTTGGGTACCTTCTAAAGTCTCAAGCTTATATCTTAACAGATCCCACAAGTCAATGTTTCATTTTTCTTGGTGACTATGACTGATATGTACAAAGGAATATCGCTTACCACCCCTCCCCACCGTAACCTCTGATGGAGGCAAAGCCCAACCAACACTATAAACACAGAAGACCACTGGGAGGGCCCTCCTTTGCCTGCCCCTCCCGCCACAGCACGTAATGGATTTCTCTTCTCACAGTGTGAAAAGGATCAGTAAATCATCGGGTCAGCTATTGGTATGAAAGTCCTTTCATTTGAAGTCATTATTGTTTTTGCAAATTGCAAAAGAAAAATACAAAAGAGCTAATAAATCAAGAAAAAAATTACAACAGGTTTTTATGAAGTATGGGCGGAGTGGAAAAAGTGATCTTGGCTTAATTAACCACACTTAGTCACACGATGCAGGAAGCAGAGGTTTTAAAAAGTCCAGTTGGAGCTGTTTCACACATACACACACACACACACACACACACACACACACTGTATATTTTAAGGTGTTAATTTCCATCACATCAAGCTGTGCTGGGTTACCATGAAGGAACTGCTGAATCTTGACCTCCTTCTGAAATGTTAAATCACACTCCCTCTCAGAAGGCCCAACTGTCAGGAAATATTTTCTCTGCACAGTCACAGAGGAGCATCTCTATACAAGCAGCTGAGGCTTGAGATCTAGGTGTACACGGCCTGAGGCATGATTATCTGATAAGTCTGGATTTCCTTTCTATCAGTAACATCTCATTTTTACCTCTCTTTGTTGACTCATACCATTACCTGCGCTTTAACTGTCTGAATCCCTACAATCTCCCATCTCTCGATGCCAACCATGCCAACGCTGTGCCTCAAGTCAACCCTCCATCCTGTTCTACCACCAGATCTCTCCTTCCCTTTATCACACAGTCAGCAGGTTGTGATTGATACTGAACACTTCGTTATGTCCTGGAACACTTGATTATTTCATTCTTTTATTATTTTATCTTTTCTCATGCCTCTTTCCTCATTCCTCCAGTTCCTGAATATACCCCTAAGGACTTCCACCTCTCTGGGGTGTGCTGGGACCAAGAATCATCATGCACAGTAATAAGTACCATACTTGCAGAATGATGCAAGGTACATTCCTTAGTGAACTGAAGTATTATTATTTCAATTAACATATTCTAAGGAAGACTGCCACACATGGGAATGGAGAGAGAGGAAGCCTAACACTTAGGTTAAAGAGGGGTGGGCACTGTATTCGCGAGGGTGCTCTAGAGAAGCAGAACCAATAGGAGATCACGCACATAGTTATTTCTAAGGAGTTCATGCAGTGACAGTGGCTGGCAGGCTCAAAATCTGGAGGGCAGGCTGAGTGCTAGAAACCAAGGCAAGAACTGATGTTGCAGACTTGAGTCTGAAATCTGAGGTCATCCAGTTTCAGGCTGGAAACTCAGGCAGGATTTCTATGTTGTAGGCTTGAAGCAGAATTCCTTTTCTCTAGGAAACTAGTTTTTGCTCTGAAGGCATTCAACTGATTGAATGAAGCCCACCCATATGATCCAGGGTCATTTCCTTTCCTTAAAGTCAACTGATTATAAATGCTAATCATGAATAAAATACATTCAAAGCAACATCTAGACTATGGTTTCAGTAAATAAGGGGGCACCGCAGACTAGCCAAATTGACACATATAACGAAGGATCACAGGTTCTTTGATCATTGACTGATATGCAGATGCTGCTGCTGCTCAGTCGTGTCCGACTCTGTGCAACCCCATAGACGGCAGCCCACCAGGCTCCCCCATCCTGGGGATTCTCCAGGCAAGAACACTGGAGTGGGTTGCCATTTCCTTCTCCATTGCAGGAAAGTGAAAAGTGAAAGTGAAGTCGCTCAGTCGTGTCCAACTCTTCGTGACCCCATGGACTGCAGCCTACCAGGTTCCTCCATCCATGGGATTTTCCAGGCAAGAGGACTGGAGTGGGGTGCTATCGCCTTCTCCGAAGATGTAGACTGATGCTTTATATCCATCCACAACCCCCAGAGCAAATTCTCTGCTTTCCTACAAAAGACTTCTATTCAGTAGCTCCCTTCTGATGCCCATGATCACCATGACAACCAATTTTTTTTTCCTTTAAATATTTTTGTTAGGTTAATCTTGAATAATTTCTCAACTCTGTGGCCTTGTTTGGAGGAAATGTTGGCATCTAGTTGATCCAAGGAAGAGAGAACCAGAACCCAGAAGGTAATTTGAAAATGGCTTTAAAATACACACACACACACACACACACACACACACACACACACACACGTCCCCAGTTTGCAACAAAATTCATTCCATCTGTGTGTGTGTGTGTGTATAAAATCTTTTCTCTATGTATGAAAAGAAAGTGAAAGTGTTAGTTGCTCAGTCATGTCCCTCATTTGCAAACCCATGGACTGTCCATGGGATTCTCTGGGCAAGAATACTAGAGTGGGTTGCCAGTTCCTTCTCCAGGGAATCTTCCCAACTGAGAGATCAAACCAAGGTCTCCTGCATTAGAAAGAGAGAGACTTAGTCTAAAATGTACAGTGTTAGGCTTGAGAATCCATGCAGGAATAAAAAACAGTGTTGTCGTTCCACATTCACAGACAAAATTTAGCTGGAATTACTTGGCTGTATGCACAAAGTGTCATCCGGCTTTGAGTACCTATCAGAAATGACCAGGTATTATAATAATTAAATCCCTAGACACGAGCACATTGCCGCTGGCTCTCACACAAGCTAGAGAGATATCCGCACTGAGGTTGATAGAATCACAATAAATGTGTAGGGGGACAGGTCAGCTCAGCGGCTCAGCAGCAGAAACATCTCTGGAGAGCTTGATGGAAATACGGAGTCTCAGATGCCACCCCAAACCTCCTCCATCAATACCAACATTTTAATCAGATCCCAAGGTGATCTGAACACACATTAAAAATTGAGAACTACTTAGAACATCCAGAGCCCTGTCTTAGGTGGGAAGAATCTCTGGTACCATTTTCCCCTAACAGTAGTCTGGGTCATGTTCCGCCTTTACATCAAAACTGAGGTTGATTAGCTCATCTGTGCTCTGTTTGACCATCAGTGGGGGACTGTACAAGATGTTCAAGCTGGTTTTAGAAAAGGCAGAGGAACCAGAGATCAAATTGCCAACATCAGCTGGATCATGGAAAAAGCAAGAGAGTTCCAGAAAAACATCTATTTTTGTTTATTGACTATGCCAAAGCCTTTGACTATGTGGATCACAATAAACTGTGGAAAATTCTGAAAGAGATGGGATATCAGATCACCTGACCTGCCTCCTGAGAAACTTATATGCAGTTAAGGAAGCAATAGTTAGAACTGGACATGGAACAACAGACTGATTCCAATAGGAAAAGGAGTACGACAAGGCTGTATATCGTCACCCTGCTTATTTAACTTATATGCATCACGAGAAACGCTGGGCTGGAAGAAGCACAAGCTGGAATCAAGATTGCTGGGAGAAATATCAATAA
>SJYV01039945.1:14393-25634 GCA_006410875.1 Neotragus pygmaeus | reverse complement strand
TGAAGCTCATATTTTAGTTGGGAAGGCAGGCATGAACCAATTGTGATCAATGCTATAAGAAAAAAGAATAGATCGACTGAGAGAGTTGCAGGTACTCAACATAGTGTGAAGCAGTAGTAAGGGGTAAAAAGGACATCTGAGTTGAGATTTAAGGCATGATCTGGAGCTTGAGTGATGATGGAAGAAATGAGGGTGGTAGGCAGGGGCAGGGCAAAGCAGGTCAGAGCAATTTTCAAGTAGGAGAAACAGCTTGAAAGAGGTCCCTGAGTGGAGGCAGGGGAGAGGGTAGGGCCTATTGGAGGAACAGGAGGCCAGTGTGGCCTGAGTTCAGAGGGTGAGTGGGAGAAGGTGAGGTCAGAGAGGTATGGGATATAGGGCAGGTCATGCAGGGACTTGTAGCTCAGATGTATAGAACAGTCTTTTGGACTCTGTGGGAGAGGGAGTGGGTGGGATGATTTGGGACAATGGCATTGAAACATGTATAATATCATATAAGAAACTAATTGTCAGTCTAGATTTGATGCAGGATACAGAATGCTTGGGGCTGTTGCACTGGGATGACCCAGAGTGATGGTATGGGGAGGGAGGGGGNGGGAGTGGGTGGGATGATTTGGGACAATGGCATTGAAACATGTATAATATCATATAAGAAACTAATTGTCAGTCTAGATTTGATGCAGGATACAGAATGCTTGGGGCTGTTGCACTGGGATGACCCAGAGTGATGGTATGGGGAGGGAGGGGGGAGGCGGGTTCAGGATTGGGAACATGTGTACACCCATGGCAGATTCGTGTTGATGTATGGCAAAACCAATACAATAGAGTAAAGTAATTAGCCTCCAATTAAAATAAATAAATTTAAATTTTAAAAAAAGCTAAAAAAATTAAAAGACTTTGAACTTTAATTCTAAAAAGTACGATAAGAAATGATAAGTATGATAGGAAACCCTTGAGGGGAGTTAAGCAGGGAAGAGACATGAAGTGATACATGTTTTTAAATGATCCCTTTGCTGGAGAAGAATGTCCAAGAGAATATCTCAAAAAAGGAAGCAAGAAAACCAGTGATGAGTCTGGAACAGTGCTTCTATGTGAAGCACAATGATAGTCTGCCCTAAAATAGTGACAGTTGGGGTAGTGAGAAGTGGGTGCATTTGACAAACAGAGATAACTGTGTCAGGAATTGAAGATGGATGGGATATTGGAGGGAAGATGGTGAAGGAGAGGGGTATGTCAAGAATGTCACGCGCAAATTTATATCCCTGTGAATTATTGTCACCACCAACTGGTTCTAATCCTGCCCTATAAGGTCACCCAGGAAATGTCACTCCTCTCAGGAAGGTGAATAATGAAGTAGTGAATCACATTCATCATGGGACCAAAGTGTGTAGGTTCAAATCTCTTACTAGTGGTGTGATGTGGTGTCGCTTCTCTGTGTTTCAGTTTCCCCATGAGTAAAATCCAGATAATAAGAGGTTTTTGGTAAGGATTAAATGAAGACTACAAGTACAGTATATAGATCAGTACCTGTGCATAGGAAGAGCTAAAAAATGTAAAAAACTAGAAATAAAACCACCATATGACCCAGCAATCCCACTCCTAGGCATATACCCTGAGGAAACNAGCGTCTTCTAATTTCATGGCTGCAGTCACCATCTGCAGTGATTTTGGAGCCCCAAAAAATAAAGTCTGACACTGTTTCCACTGTTTCCCCATCTATTTCCCATGAAGTGATGGGACCAGATGCCATGATCTTCGTTTTCTGAATGTTGAGATTTAAGCCAACTTTTTCACTCTCCTCTTTCACTTTCATCAAGAGGCTTTTTAGCTCCTCTTCACTTTCTGCCATAAAGGTGGTGTCATCTGCATATCTGAGGTTATTGATATTTCTCCCGGCAATCTTGATTCCAACTTGTGTTTCTTCCAACCCAGCGTTTCTCATGATGTACTCTGCATATAAGTTAGCACTCCTAATAAAATGTCCAGGATATCACTACTGTTCCTGTGCATCTGTAAACTGCTGGTGCCCTGATCCTCTCAGAGCCATGGAAGGTGCCCTTAAGATAAAGGGCCATAGGCGCTTTACGGTTGTGAAACAGCAAGTAAATAGGAGCAAGTTCTCTTATTTAATGATTTCAATTTTCTTTCATCCCAAAGCTGTTTAATGTCCATGGTTTTTGAAAGCAGCTATGAATTGTGTTCAGATTTTCCTCACTCAGTCTCTAATTATTCCAGAAAGAATTTCCTCTCAAATTCATTCATCACATACTGAGTGGCTAACATGCACTAGGCACTGTGTACTAGGGCTGGGTATGCAGTGGTGACCTTGACAAATGTTGTCCTTACTCTCATGGAGCATACAGTCAGGTCACGTGAGCATCTCCCTCACCAAATATATACTAATATACCTTCACAAAATTTCTATATCCTCTTCTGAATGGCCTGACCTCTAATAGTAACAGTGTTGGTAACATTTCAGGAGTGCCTTGAGGCTCTCATATTTATTTGACCATTGGCATTTCTTAGAGAAAAGGCTGTCTTCTCTTAAAGGTATTATTGCATTACATTCATTATCTATATTGCATTGCTGATTCCTGCATTTTGAGCATTTCTTCTGGTGATCAGAGGTGTAATCCTAACCTGTCAGGAGCCAGAGTTAGTGGACAAGATGCAGGGTTACCATTTGTATGGTGGTTTACTTTGTTTTGGAAAGCAGGTCTGGTTTATTTGCTGTAGCTTCCTTGCACTGGTGGAATATGTGCTTTGATTTGTCCTGATGTATACAGAATTCCTAATTTTCTTTATTTGTCATAAATATTTGGTTGTAGAGAATCAACACAGTAGTTGCTAAGTAACCAAATTGCTCCACTGGCTCTAAGATTGTATTGTGAGGAATATAAACGTAAACTGCTGTAGAAAGCATTTCATTTAGATAAATACTCCTTCTGTTAGGCCAGTAGTATTCCTTATTTTTCTACTAAGGCTTGTCTACACAAGTGGAGAACTGAAGCGACCATTACTCTCAAAGTAAAAGTAAACATGTTGACAGAAATTAGCCACTTGGCTAAACTTATTTATCAGATTCAACAATTAATTGCTGAAGTTTCTACTTCACTGCCTGGCTATACTCAAGGCAGCATTCAGGTTCAACAGTAGCATATCGATATGGGAATCTTACACAAATGGTCAGATTTCTTCTTTCAAGATACATGCTAAACAAATGCATACACATTTGCATACACATTTGCAAACATGTTACACACATGGCACCCATCTGTCTTGGGTGGCCCTGCATGGCATGGCTTATAGCTTCATTGAGTTATACATGCTCCTTTGCCATGACAAGCCTGTGATCCATGCAGGGGTTGTAACAGGTATGTTTAGATGTATACTCAAGGTATCCTGACTTTCTTTTATTTGTTTAATTAAGAGAATACTCTCCAAAATTTTTTCTACAGAAGTTGGTAAAAAGCATGATAAAGGCAGAATTGGGGGAATATCTGGTTTTATTCAGTAGTACATCATTCTGGTACATTTTCAGACCTCATCATCGAAAGTGCTGGAAAGAGTTCACAGCTTGTGTCTTTAAATAATTCACAGTCCAGTGAGAAAAAAGGCATATGAGGATAATGGCAGGGGTTGGATTATTGCTATGATTGAAGTTTTGCACTGCTATGAAAGCATAGGGTTGGGAGTGGGATGGGAGAATGCATACCTATCTGGTCAGGGAAGAGTGAGTCCAGGCTCCAGGAAACATGGTGTACGGGAGAGATAGGGGGCTCGAGGAAGACTAAGCAAATATGAACAGGTTCCTAACCCTTGACAAGCATGTACATATTTTGGGTAAAACTCAGCTCAAAAGTTATCTGTGTATATATATACACATATATAACTTTGAACTCTATTGTCTATATAGTAAAAGAGAAGGAGTGCTGACCTCAAACTAAGTTACCAGAAATAATGAGAAAAGTTAAAGTCTGAGAAGTGACTGTGGCCTTCTGTGTCATGATATCATGGTGTCCCACAGGGTTAAGGATTCCTATATCACAGTGCAGGAGGCAAGAAGGCTGGAAGTAAGACCCCTGGAGAACAACCTATCTTTCAATGTACAGCTAACATGTTTACAAGAGGATATGGTCCAAATGACAAATTGCCCTAATAACCATCTCCAGTGGAATTAGTAACTTGTCACGCAGTCACACAATGGAATACAACACAGCAAGTGCTAAAATCCACTCTGTCACAAAAATAGAGGAATCTCAGAAATATAATGTCAGGAGAAGAAAAAAGTCACACATAAAGGAGTATATGCCATATGACTCTATTTCTATAAAGTTATAAAACAGCCAGAACTAATTTCTGACCTTAGAAGTCAAAGAGAAAACAGTGTTGGTGAGAAAACAGTGAATGGAAAGGGGCATGGGGTGTGGCTCCTGGGATATATGTCATTTTTCATTGCATTATTATTATTGTTGTACTGATTACACAAATGAAAGTTTATAAAAATTCTTTAAGCTAAATAGTTATAAATGTTCTTTTATGTTGTTGTTGTTCAGTTGCTCAGTCGTGTCAGACTGTTTGTGACCCCATGGACTGGAACACACCAGGCTTCCCTGTCCATCAAGGAAACAGAAACTGTAATCAAAAATCTTCCAACAAGCAAAAGCCCAGGACCACACGGCTTCACAAGTGAAGCCAAAAATTTACAGACAAGCTAACACCTATCCTTCAAACTGTTCCAGAATATTGCAGAGGAAGGTAAACTCCCAAACTCAATCTATGAGGCCACCATCACCCTAATACCAGAACCAGAAAAAGATGCCACAAAAAATAAAAGAAAACTACAGGCCAATATCACTGATGAACATAGATGCAAAATCCTAAACAAAATTCTAGCAAGCAGAATCCAAAATATCATACATCATGACCAAGTGGACTTTATCCCAGGGATGCAAGGATTCCTCAATATTCACAAATCAATGTGATACACCACATTAACAGGAGGCTTGGGGCTGATGTACGGGGATGATCCAGAGAGACGTTGTGGGGTGGGAGGTGGGAGGAGGATTTGGGATTGGGAGCTTGTGTACACCTGGGGTGGATTCATGTCGATGTATGGCAAACCCAATAGAGTATTGTAAAGTCAAATTAAAAAATAAATTAATTAAAAAATAAATAAATAAATAAATAAAAAGGACAGTTGCTAAATTTTCACACACACACACACACAAAAAAAAAACAAATTGAAAGATAAAAATCATATGATTATCTCAATAGATACAGAGAAAGCCTTTGACAAAATTTAACATCCATTTATGATTAAAATGCATATATATAGAATTTAGAAAGTTGGTAATGTCTACCCTATATGTGAGATAGCAAAAGAGCACAGATATAAAGAAAAGACTTTTGGACACTGGAAGAAGGTGAGGGTGGGATGACATGAGAGAATAGCATTGAAACATGTATATTACCATGTGTGAAATAGATGACTAGTTCAAGTTTGATGCATGAAACAGGTCACTGACAGCTGATGCACTGGGACAACCCAGAAGGATCGATGGGGAAAGAGGTGGGTGAGGGTTCAGGCCGGGCGTCATATGTACTCCCATGGCTGATTCATGTCAATCTATGACAAAAACCACCACAATATTGTAAATAATTAGCCTCCATTTAAAATCAATAATTTAAAAAATTTACTGCCTGACCTTGAAAGTAGCAAGTAAACTCAACTTCTGTCTGTTTGCTCATATTGTGTGGAAGTGAAATAGAAAAATCACCCATGAGAAATCCCAAACATGTGCCATATACAGACATGGATTCATAATGCTTGTGTGTTAAATCCTACAAACTCTTAAAATAAAAATGGGGCAGGGGCCATTAAAGCCTGCATGGGAGTCTCTCTAAATAGAGATACAAAACCACTTTTGTAAGGGCAGGTTTTCAACCCAAGGCATATAAGACTCAATGAGGAAAAACAAAAACATATAAAGCAACTTTAAACTGGGGATTAGCCACATTAAAAAAAAAAAAAAGAAATACAAAGCACATAACAAAATTAGCCACCATGAACAAGGGCCAGCTATTTTCCAAAAAACAACAGGTTTAGCAAACCATGAAATGCAGGTAACAGAATAATCTGTAAAATACTATAAAATAAGTATGTTTAAAATGAGGAACTAGTAAACCAGAATCTAAAAGTCATAATGAATGAACTGGAGAGTAATTTTTTGAAAGAATAAACAGAACATAAATAAATAAAATAAAAATAATATGAATATAGAAAATTTGACCAACTCAGTAAAGAAACTTGATTAATGGACAGTGTAGAGCATCTCACCCAACAAATAGAAGACACATCTATTTTAAGTATACATGAAATATTTACCCCCTACCCTAACTTACTGTGGACTAGGCTGCAAAAGAAGTCCAAAAACTTACTAAAGAATTTGTGTTATGCAGATCAAATTTCATGAGTACAACATAAAATAAAACAAAATAAAAGCAATATGAGAGCCAACATCACCACTGTCTCACATGTTTCATAATTAAAACTGCACCTTTCGTTAACTCATGAGTCAATAAAAAAACCTAATGGAAATTATGATTTAGTGATAATTAAATGACAAGAATAACATCATTTCAAAGATGAACAATGCTGCTAAATTGGTACATTGATGGAAAAATTTAGCTATAAAGTGTTATATATAAAATAAGACTGAGAATTCATGTGCTGTGTTCAACTCACAAATATAGAAGAAGAAAGTCAAAGTAAAGAAAACTTAAGGATGGAACAGTACAAACAGAAATCAATTAAATAAAAAAAATTTTCTGGTTATATCAATAAATCAGCAAACCCATAGGTTATTCTTTTGAAAATGGATAAACATATGACAAAGATTCCTCCAGGAAACAAATAATAAAGTTGGCAGAAATAAAAGAATTAGAAATTTAAAAGGGAATATAACAAATGGTGTAGAGATTTAAAATATAAGAGGATACTTGAAACAGCAACATGTCAATAAATTTGAAAACTTAGATATAGTAGAATTTTACTAGAAGAATAGATTTAGATTTTTCCTTTGTCATGCTAAAGTATACTGTATAATGCAAGAGTCATTTTATTGACCCACCTGATCTAATTCATCTATAAATTATATTTTTAGCCTTATCACCTCATTGGAACTGTGGAAAAGTATTTCAGCTTGACATATTTCTTACTCATCTTTGACCTCTTCATATAGAAAGGCAGGATTTCTTAGCACTAGCTATTGTCATAAAATATATGTATCAGAAAGAACTGGGCTGAGTGAGACTTGATTTCAATCAACCCTGGAAGAAAGAATGTTGAAAGTATGAAAGAAATGAAGCATTTTTATATGAAATAGTTTACAGGGTATGTGTAAACAGGATGCCATTGTGTCCCTAAATGTGCACCTGCACACTTATACACACACATCTGTGCATGTATGAATACAGGGGGGCTAGGCAATTCATACATTATCATCCTGTCTCATTTTACACATGAAAAAAACAGACTCAAAGTCTGAGAGTCCCTTGTCAATGTTACACAGTTTAATATTCAAATACTTATGGTTCAACTACCAAGCCCATGTGCTGCAACTACTGAGCCCCGTAAGACAAATACAGCCAAATAAATAAATAATATTTAAGAATTCACATATTTGTTGCAGAATTTGGCAGTATTTTCTCCTTTACACCACACTGAAGACTGATCAAGTTGAGGGCAGTTACTCACTGGGAGCAAGAAACATCACTCATTATCTCCCTGCTTTTGTTCCTTACTTAATCAGTCTTTCTCAGTTGCCTACCTTAAGCCAGCCACTATAACTGAGTCCTTAGTATGTAATCAGCTTTCCTTTTGTCTTCTTTCCCGTTTTTTGATAGCTACATTGCCTTCCATGCTTCTTTAGTAGTCTCTGGGTCTAACCATTTGCTATTTTTTTTTTCCTTTTATTTTTTTATTTTTTTTTTAATTTATTTATTTTTAAATTTAACTTTACAATACTCTATTGGGTTTGCCATACATCGACACGAATCCACCACAGGTGCACCATTTGCTATTGTCAGCCACCCAGTAATGAACTTCCACCAAAGCTGGATATTGTTCACTTCTGTAACTGGAGCTGGACCCTATAGGGTGGTTCTAACTTTTGTGAGGAGAAATAATGGCTCTTTTCTGAACAAAATGCTTCTCTGAATTGGGCCATAAATCAATTTCTTATGGAAAGGTATGAGGGAACACTGAAAGTGGCGGTGAGGAGTGGGAGAAGCACCATCCACAAATTTTACTCTATATTGGGAAATTTTCTCAAATGTCCTTGACACATTTTTACTAGATGTTAGGAATTTAGGATAACTATTAATTGGACAGAGATATTACATATGCTCTGATTGTTTGGCACAATAAAGGCATAAGGTGGAGATCTGCAAACATCATTTGGCTACTCAGTGTAAGGTGACCCTGCATTATGGCCCCTGGCCAGTTCCTTATTATTATGGATGTCCAACCTTTGTATCTGACTGTATTTCCTTGGAAGGACTTGAGTATGGTTGACTTCTAGACTACATTCTGCCAAGAAGCCTAATGAAAAGTTACAGTGTCCCATGATGTCCCAAAACCTATTTAGAAACAGCTGCTTGAATTTCAGGATAACCAATGTTCAAGATAACCAGTTGTTGAACCAATTTAAAGCCTTTTCTTAAAAGAAAAAAAAAAAAGATTCTGCATATGCATCCACACAGTGAAAGCATTGCTCATTCCTAAGATGGCAAGCAAAATGGTATGGGAGTCCCTGTACTATGTTATGTGGCAGTTTTTCCCTATTAAAATGCTTGAATTCATTGAAGCTTAGCAAAGGTGTCATAACAAAAGTATTTGCCCAAGTTTTTGAGAAAATACAATCAGAGCTCATGGGAGATATGGCTGTGAATGAATACTAAGTGTTAGTTTTATGTTCTAGGTCTTTTCGAAGAAACACAGAGATGTTTGAAAAAATAGAAACATAACAATATTCATTCTTTTTGAGATGGACTTGCACTAAACAATGTCTACATCCTCCTGTGAAGATTGCAGGGCTTGGAATTGATATATTCATCTAGAGGGTGCTCCAGGACCAGGCTCCTCTGTGGCAGACATTTTTAGTTATTTGGCAAATCCATTGCAGGCAGGCAACTTTCTCTTCCTGCCTGTTACATGTTAATATGCAAAACGAAACTTGTGTAGAAGGGTGGCAGATATTTAGGTCATTTAACTGCTCTAGTAAAATATAAATTAACAGGAAAATTGCTGACATCATTAGTATAAAGCATTAACATCTGCAGGTTACACATGCCAGCTGCATAATATCTGTTAATTATGGTTGTAATAGGAGACCATTGGGAGTGTGAATCAGGATTTATGTGAAAGTTTTGCCACTTTCAGAAATATAGAATTTGACTTGGACTATTCCATTTGCAAAAACTGAAGAAAATTCTGTGTGTGACTAGGGATATAGGTGAATCAAATGCTTTTGAAAATGAATCCAATCAGTTATTTCTTATTTCTTTTTTCCCCAAATACATTTAATTAAGCTTAATTTTGGTAATATAGAAACATAAACTTTCGAGTCCTTTGTTTGAAAAACACAGGAATCATTTGATTAAATTTTTTTGCTTCTGTGTTATTTTGTGGGGCTTTTCATCTTTATACATGATGTAGTGGCAAGATGTGTATAAGAGACAGGACCCCTGNATTAAGCTTAATTTTGGTAATATAGAAACATAAACTTTCGAGTCCTTTGTTTGAAAAACACAGGAATCATTTGATTAAATTTTTTTGCTTCTGTGTTATTTTGTGGGGCTTTTCATCTTTATACATGATGTAGTGGCACTTATCCCTCTGTACTGTTTCTCAATTAACCTCAAATTTTCACATATTATTTCATTTATACTTTAATTGTGTTTTCATTTCAGTTTGTGCTGTATTGAAATATCTCTCTGAGGACATCGTGAAGCTGATATCATATTATGTTAACTGTGTCCAGTGAAAATACATGTGGCCTGAGATGAGGCACCCACCAATTTAATGAGTTTAAGGACTGTGAAAAGGGCTTCCCTGGTGGCTCAGTGGTAAAGAATCCACCTACCAAAGCAGGAGACATGGGTTCAATCCCTGGGTGGGAAAGATTCCACAGGCTGTGAAGCAACGAAGCCGGCACACCACAACTCCTGAGCCTGTGGTCTAGAACCTGGAAGCTGCAACTACTGAAGCCCACATGCCCTAGAGCCTGTGCTCCACAACAAAAGAAGCCATCACGATGAGAAGCCTGCACACCGCAACTAGAGAGTAGCCTCTCCTTACCACAACTAGAGGAAAGTCAACACTTCAGAGAAGTCTCAGCACAGCAAAAAAAAAGTATGTATATATATATAATATAAATTATATAAATTTAAATTTATAAATTATTTATATAATTTATATTATATATATACATATATATAAATTATTTTAAGAAGGACTGTGAGAAAAATACACAATAGAGGTTTCTTTTAATATTTAATTAATTGATCTTATTTTACCACACCAGGTCTTATTGCAGCATGTGGGATCTTTGATCTTTGTTGTGGCATACAGGATTTTTAGTTGTTTCATGTGGAATCTAGTTCCCTAACCAGGGATTGAACCCAGGCCCCTGCATTGGGAGCCTGGAGTCTCAGCCGCTGGACCAGCAAAGTCCCCACAGTAGAGGTTTTATAGGTGAAACTTGGGAGCTCATAGAATAGGAAAATCATTACTGTTACAAGTGACTAATAACTTTCTCTGGTTTTGACAGGCTTGACTGAGTTTTTGCCTTAAGCTCTGTCCTTAAGAAAAGGGAATACAACACAACATTTAGAAGTTTCCTTTGCACTGATATCTCCATGCAGTTAGCAGATTATCTAAATGCCCTTTAAAGAGGCCTGCTATTAATTATCAGATTTTCTCTCCTAGTAGATTTGCCTAATTTTTCATGATTTTTATATTACCCCTCTAAGGTTACACATACTTAGAACAATTGATTAGATTCAAGTAAGACATTTATCTCAGAGGAAAATTTCCTGAATCATTTAATGATACATGGAGAGAATGCATTGAAAAAATAAAAATACTAGAAAGGCTGCATATAGTATGTAAATACTATGAAAAATGGTCACATAAATGGATAAGGATTAGAAAATTGAAGAGCCAAAGGTGTCACCATA
>SJYV01039945.1:0-12763 GCA_006410875.1 Neotragus pygmaeus | reverse complement strand
TGGGGTCGCACAGAGTCCGACACAACTAAAGTGACTTAGCAGCAAGGCTTAATTTTCCAAGCAAGCTACATAGCCAGTTCTATTTCAGTCTGCCACTTCCCTGTTCTGACCCCTGGCCACAGGGCCAGAGTTGATCCTGTCCTCATATCTCACAAACCTGTTCTAGGGCCATTTGCCTACTATTGGTACTTGCCCCTCTCCTGGGGACCCAACAGCATCCACTCTTTCTTCTTACCCACATGATTCTCTCTTTCCCCCTAACCTTCAATCTACTATTTTATTCTAGGTAGTAATGTTGTCATTCTCTTATGAGCTTCTTTTTCAAAATTCATTCTCCAAAGAGTAGAGGGTTTTAAGTTTCAAAAGCTTCGAAAATTCTTTGCATGTATGCTGTCACATCCCTTCTCTGAATAATAAAGAAATTAACTAGTGTTTCAAATTGGTAGAATAAAGCATGAGAGTGGGAAAATAATTCACATTGGTTACTATTTTTTATTTGTTAATTAATTTTTATTGGAGTATAGTTGCTTTACAATGTTGTGTTAGTTTCAGCTGCATAACAAAGTGAATCAGCTGTATGTATACATATATCCCCTCTTTTTTGGATTTCCCTCCCATCCAGGTCACCACATCGATTACAAGGGAAGCCCCCACATTGGTTAATATTTTAAAAAATATTATCCAGTCATATGGAAAGCAGAACTAGAAAATGCTAGAGAAGAAAGGAGACTGGTGATTGTATCTGCCTCTCCTAAGTCAATATTGGGCTCTAGGGTCAAATGTTTTTGAATACTATGGGAGGAGAGAACTAATGTAGGCCTTTCTTCTTCTGGGACTGGGAAAGATCCCAAATACAAGTATATGAGATTTGGGATGAAAGTTATAATGCAGAGGGATTTGGGGGTGAGTGTATACTGCAGAGCTCTATGAAATGCCTGGAGAATGCTAATGTCACTTGCCACCTCGACATTAGTATCCTTCATCTACCTGGTCCTCAACAGTCCCCAAAGAAGATAAACAGTGGCCTGATTACTCCTGCCTTGAGCCTATGAGAGGAAAAATTGCAATTATAAATTCAGAAGCCGTCAAAGGAAAAGAAGGCTTATTTGTTATATACATTTTGTAAATGTAATGTGAAATTATAATGAAAGTCAATAGATAAGCAATCTACTTGCAAAACAGAGGATTGCCACACAGGGGTCAGAAAGAGGGCTTATAGCTATAATACATAAAGAGTTCTTACAAATTAACAAGGAGATAAAGAATCCAGCTGAAAAATATGCAAAGAAATAAATAGGCTATTTAGAAAAGAGGAAATCCAAGTTGCCAAAAATGGATTAGTGTTCGAACTCAGTTAGGAAAAGGCAAAATAATAATAACAATGAAATATCACTTATTCAGATCAGACTGGCAAAAATTTAAACAACACTAACTTCTATTGATTGTGGGCTTCAGGAATAACAGTACTCTCAGACATTGCTGTTAACCTGTGGATTATTATAGTCTTCTGGGAAATAAATTTCATGTCTCTCAAGATTTTTTAATTTATTTTTTATTTATTTAACACTGGTTTATAAAAATATAAGTCTCATGTGTACAACCTTATGTTTCTACTTCTGTATACCCGACAGAGTGCTCACCACCAAAAATTTAGTTTTCATCCATCACTATACAATTTATTTCTCTTTACCCATTTCACCTACCCTTTGCCCCTTCCCCTCTCATAACCACTACTCTGTTCTCTGTATCTACCTGTTTGTTTTTGTTTGGTTTGGTTTGTTTATATATTTTTTGGTGTATTTGCTTGTTTGCTTTTTTATATTCCCTCTGAATCATTAATTCCACTCATGGCAACACAGACAGTAATCCCCCAGTTTATAAGGATGTGTATGTGCGTGTGCTTAGTAAAAACAAATCCCCAGCAATAAGAAAATGGTTCATTAAATTAGGGTTCATACACCCTATGTTGTTTTTGTTGTTTAGTCTCTAAATCACGTCCAACTCTTTGAAACCCTGTGGACTGTAACCCTCCAGTCTTCTCTGTCAATGGGATTTCCCAGGTAAGAATACTGGAATGGGTAACCATTTCCTTCTCCAGGGGATCTTCCCAATCCAGGGATTGAACCCTCGTCTCCTGCATGGGCAGGCAGATTCTTTACAACTGAGCTACCAAGGAAGCTCCATCCACCCAATAGATTATCATTAAACCATAAAAAGAACCAAATTAGGGCTTTATTGAGTGGTGAATTGGGAAGATTATGTGGTGTCCTTTTAAGCAAAAAGAAAAGTCCCAAGGTGTGCACAATCAATTTTTGTAAGAAGATGATTAAAAACCACCTCCCTCTCTGTGTGATTAACAAAGATAGCTTGTTATAGGATTATGTAGACTTGGAGAAAAAAGTAGGATGTGTGCTGGGTTTTTAATCTTGGCTACTCAGGTTGTAGAGACATGACCTGAGAAGAAGGAATCAAGAAAAATGGGGAATCAAGAAAAATGATCCCAAAATTAAAAACATAAAACAGCTAGACAATAGAGTATATTAATACAACAAGGAAGTTTCACTTAAGTACAAGAAATATTCATGACCATAGGCTTCATGTTATGCTATTTACAAAGGCATCCTAGGTATAAATTGCATTATATACATTAATGGTCAATATGGTATTGTTCTTGTTTTCTTTCTTTCTTTTTTTTTAATAACCAAAAACATGTTCTCTCTTTGAGGAGAGAATCCTCACAATGTATTTTTGTGCTTACAGGTGGCAGGGCTCTTGTCCTCTCTCAACTTACTGGCCATATTCTTTACAAAAGACTATTTGAGGATCTTATCTTAAGTCTCTTAACAGGAAAAGAAAATTGTTAAACATAGAGACATTTGTGGATTGCCCTACTTAATAGCATATTTATACACTATTTGGCATCACTGATGACAGACACCATGTTTGAACTTTTCAGTTTCTGACATGAATCATATTTTTGCACTCTTGATTATACAGAAAAATTGCACTGTTGCAGAGATCTAGCCTGGTTATTTTGCTTTCAAAGACATCAGAATATGTTTTTCTCTCTGTTACTTCTAATATGCATATATTTCACCATTGCTTATCAAGAAGTCCCAATATTATTCATCTGTTGTAGCTGTTGTAATATTTCTTTTGCTCAGCTTACAATATAATCACTGAAACATCCTTTACCTAATTTAATAATCACAATGGTAATTTACAACTTCACTCTACTCCTGGAAATATACACAACTATGCACATACGTATGTGCATACACATACACAATTTTAAAGTTCCTTTGCATTTAAGATTTCTTTCTTCCCGAAAATCTGCTGTGTTCTCAGTCCTGTCTGACTCTTTGTGACTCTTTGGACTGTAGCCTACCAGGCTACTTTGTCCATGGAATTTTTCAGGCAAGAATACTGGAGTGGGTTACCATTTCCTCCTCAAGGATCCTCCTGACTCAGGGATCAAACTTCTTTCTCCTGTGTCTCCTGCATTGCAGGTGGATTCTTTAGCACACACACACATTGTGAGGTAAAAGTTAACTGTTTTTTTAAGTGGATATCCGATTGTTTCAGCATGATTTTTTCGAAAGAGTATTTTCCTGCTTGAGTTACCTAGGCAACTTTGTAAAAAATGATCATGTCTGGGTTTATTTCTGGAACTTCTAGTCTGTTTCATTGGTTTACATGTCACTTCCTTNTAAAAGTTAACTGTTTTTTTAAGTGGATATCCGATTGTTTCAGCATGATTTTTTCGAAAGAGTATTTTCCTGCTTGAGTTACCTAGGCAACTTTGTAAAAAATGATCATGTCTGGGTTTATTTCTGGAACTTCTAGTCTGTTTCATTGGTTTACATGTCACTTCCTTTCACCAATACTATACTATCTTGATTATCATAGCTTTCAGTAACAACTTTTTTCTTTTCCAAACTATTTTGACCATGTTTGGTTCTTTGTGTCTCAGTACAAATTTCAGAATTTGCTTAAAAATTTATACAAAATATACCATACATTTTGATTATGGTTTTGTTGAATTGAGAGACCAACAGGCAGTTAATTTAAATCTTAACTGAGTTTTCTGACCCATGAACATGGCATGTCTCAAATTTATTTCTTACAAATTTCATCAATGTTTTGTAGTTTTCAGGGCATCAGTATTAGATACATTTTATAAATATTTCTTGCTTTTTGTTACCGTTATAAATACTACTTTGTACATTTCATTTTCTAGTTGTCTAATTTTTGTACATAGAGATAGAATTTATTTTTTGTATTAACCTGTATCCTGAGAGACTTTATGTTTCCTTACTCTTTCTGGAGCTTTTCTATAGATTTCTTATAATATTTTACATAGACAGTGATGTCATCTATGAACCAATCTGGTTTTATCTCTTCATTTCTAATCTCTATATCTTAAATTTATTTTTCTTTCCTTGTTACACTGTATATAGCATCTAGTATAATGCTGAAAATTTTCTGGAAGACATATTTAAATTTTTTTTTTTAACTGACGTGTTTAATTTGGTCGCAGTGAATCATATGAGGCCTTTACTATTGAAGCCCATCCTACTGTGGATTAGCTCTTAATTAGTAAATTGCTGTTAACCTCTCTAGCAACCAGAAATGTAGAAATCCAAACAATAACGTGATATTACTTTTTATCTATCAGATTTGCAAAATTTAGAAATGCAAATAATATCAACTGTTGCTGAAGATGTGGAGAAATGGAAGTGTCATAAATTGCTAGTGAGAATGTAATTTGGTACAGCCATTCTAGAGAGAAATTTATTAGTGAAATTAACAAATGTTTATGCCTATTTACCCATACATCATTCAGGTATTTGCCTTAGAGAAATTCTTATACAAGTCCAATTACAAGCTTCCAAAATGGTAGCAAGATAGCTAGATGTCTATCACTCATGGAGTAAGCAAATGTAACGCAGTGGGGGCACACCAGAAAATGCTCTGCAGATTCTAGAAACCATGAACTAGGTTTATATATAGCAACACAGGTACATCTTTGAAACACATCACTGAGTGAAAGGATAAGAAAGAAAACTAATTCTATAGTATAGTATAGTATGAATTAAAGCCATATAAATATATTCAACCATAGCATATATTTCATAAGAATATATATGTATATACATATACATATATATATATACACACACACGCATATATATATATCTCCAAGAGAGAAGGCAGTAGCTGTTAGGAATGATAATTGGAAAAATAAAATAAAATAACACAAGGCTCTTGAACCTATCATAATGATCAAAATACTCAGTGAACTGAGGAATATGATTAACTTAAGTCTTTATCCCTGAGTTTAAAATAATGAAAAATTTAAATCTCAGGTGATATTAAATGGAGAGTAAGATATACACCAAAATATGTAGTGTATTCCCATTTTTTAAAGGTTTATACATATGGGTAGAAAAAGAACTGTATAAAAAGCACAAATATATTAACACTGGTTGTCTCAATGGGAACATGGCTAGTAAGAGTGATTTTCAGTTTTTAGTTTTGCCATTACACCTTTCTCTTCTTCACAATAAGCATGTACAACGTTCATAACGAAAAGAATAACTTACTTTCCCAAAACCGTGTAAATGAGAAAATCATATCTAACAAAATTTATGCAAATTAGCATGATCACCATGATTCCACTGAAGTGAATAAACCCCTGTTTCAGGTCACAGAACAGCAGTAGTCCATACAGACATGGTTTGAGAGAATACCTGTCTTCTGAATGGTCAAGACATCACTACAGCCATTTTTTGCTCCCTGAAGAAAGCATTGCTTAAACACAGATCTTTTGTGTTTTCAGGATGATAATTATTTCAATGGATATGGGCTCTTTCTTTCTAACCGAGACTATCATGGTAATATTCAGAAACTTCACAAGTTAAAGTAATATGTTTCTAAAGCTGGAGTTAAACTAAATTAATAAGATCTTAAGCCATTAAGAAGTAATTAGAAATATAAAAGCACTAACAGCAAAAGCTAAAAACCAACTAATGGACTATAGTGAGCATGAGAAAATTATTCTATGTTACAATAGAACCAGGAGTAGACTTCAAACTGGCAGGATAATAAGATCTTAACATACTAGAAAACATCATGAAACACTAATAGCAACTATGGCATGGGGGTGATAAGAAAATATAGTTTTAATTCAACATTTCAGGATCAGAATGTTCTTCACTTTCCCATCTTTACCAAAGCTGATGTTGAATTTTCTGGTGTTTACTGAGGGAGTGAGAAGTCTCTATATTTCTATAATATCCTACACAGTGAATTATGAATAATTAAATGAACACATCATGAATTTTAAACTCAAGCTTTAAAAATTAAAATGATTGTTTTGTAACTCTATAAATGTCTTTATATTTTATTGTTTTTAAATCCAGTGTGCTTCTACCTCTGTGTCTAACATGAATTGCATGTTCATCATTTCTAAACAAACATTTCCTATGCAGTTGAAATGCTCCTACTTGTACAATTTTCTAACAATTTAATTCATTTCCTAACAGTCCATTCCCTGCCCAGTTATAGTAATACTGTCTAATAATTTGTTTCAAAGTGTGGTTTCCTGAACCATAACTATCTCTAACAGAAACATTAGTGTATATTAAAAAATGCATTTACTTAGATCCCACCCCTGCCAGGTTCTGGATCTAGGATTTGTATAATTAACAAATGTCCCTGTTTAAGGACCGTTGCTCCAGGTGTATGGAGATCCTCTACTTTTGCCCTCAAGGAAGAGGGGTGTTGATCTAAGTTCATAGAATTCAAAGGTACTAATTTGGTTCCTTGTGATGGTGGCTGGAGACAATATGCCTTGTTCAAAGACCTAGGGAGCTTTACTTTAACATCTCTTCATATGATTAGATGATAAGGATGAGGTTAAAAGACTGAGGTCATCTCCCTTCTATTCTTTCTTCTTCTATTTATGAGGCCATTGAAACAGAGAGAAGCCTAGGACCAGTTCCCCCAAATTCTATAGACCCTGGCTCCCTTCTCTATGTAACATAGAGTATACATAGTATGCTCTCCTGTCTCTATGTATTCTGCCATGTTTGAAGATTTGATTGGCTCTTATCTAGGCAATGCTGGCAAAATGCTTTCTTGTTCTCTTTAGGTTCTTTTTTCCCATGACACTCACAGGTGCATCTTAGACCAGCATTTTCTCTACAGCTAAGACATGAAATTAAAAGATGCTTACTCCTTGGAATAAAAGTTATGACCAACCTAGATAGCATATTGGAAAGCAGAGACATTATTTTGCCAACAAAGGTCTGTCTAGTCAAGGCTATATTTTTTTCCAGTGGTCATGTATGGATGTGAGAGTTGGACTGTGAAGAAAGCTGAGCACCGAAGAATTGACACTTTTGAACTGTGGTGTTGAAGACTCTTGAGAGTCCCTTGGACTGCAAGGAGATTCAACTAGTCCGTTCTGAAGGAGATCAGCCCTGGGATTTCTTTGGAAGGAATGATGCTGAAGCTGAAACGCCAGTACCTTGGCCACCTCATGCGAAGAGCTGACTCATTGGAAAAGACTCTGATGGTGGGAGGGATTGGGGGCAGGGGGAGAAGCTGACAACCGAGGATGAGATGGGTGGATGGCATCACGGACTCGATGGAGTGATCTCCGGGAGTTGGTGATGGACAGGGAGGCCTGGCATGCTGTGATTCATGGGGTCACAAAGAGTCAGACACAACTGAGTGACTGGACTGGACTGAATTGAAGACAAAATTTGAGATTCAGGTTTGGACTTTGGGCAAAATATAGTCTAATGAGCACTATGGGGAGTGTGTCTGTTTCAGATCTTTTTTAATGTGGTAAGAATGCTCCACATGAGATCTACCTATTAAGAGGTTTTCAAGTGTACAATACAATCCTTTCACCCATAGGCATATATGTTCATAAGCAGATCTTTAGAATTTATTCATCTTTCTTAACTAAAAGTTTATGCCCATTAATTAGTAACTACCTATTCCCACCCCCAACCCATGCCTGTTTCCTCTGATGCCTGAATCCACTGACAAGTAGTGTGAGGAACCATAGGAATCAACAAATCAACAGCTTTATGGCTGGTCATCCTGGTTTCAAGATGGCAGATGGTTAGGATTCTGACATCTTCCTCTTTTAAACTAATTTATACACTTTGTCACAGACATCACAGCTGTCAGAAGACAAGCACAAGACTTCCCCACAGAGGGACTGAGCTAGACTGGGTCTTAGTTTCGGCATGTAGTATCTTTGATCTTCATTGTGGTATGTGGGATCTTTAGTTGGGGCATGTGAACTCTTAGTTGTGGCATGTGGGATCTATTTCCCCAACCATAGATCAAACCCAGGCCCTACTACATTGGGAAGGCAGAGTTCTAGCCACTGGACCACCAGGGAAGTCCTAGCACCATTTGTAGGAGAGACAGTTCTTTGTCTTGGCACTCTTATTGAAAATCAATCGTGGCTGTATTTGTTTATTTCTGGATTCTCATTTCTGTTCTATTGATCTGTGGGTTTGTCCTTAGGTCAGTATCATGTGGTTTGATTACTCTAATTTTGTCTTCACTTTTGAAAACTGCAGTGTATTTACTTAAGAGACTTCAACTTAATGGAATATTTCCACAGACTGTGCAGACCACTTTGGGAGTACTGTTGCCTTTGAGCCTGCTTTGGAGTATTTTCTAGTATTTTTTAAAATTAATTTATTTATTTTAATTGGAGGCTAATTACTTTACAATATTGTGGTGGTTTTTGCCATACATTGACATGAATCAGCCACAGGTTTATTTTACTAGTACTAAAGTTTCAACCTCTGGTGTGCTTCCAAGCTGAATAAAAATTTGGAGATAAGTGGAGGAATCATTAAAAGAAAAGATCATATAAAACACATTAACATAAATTCCTGAGGACAGTCTTGAAAAAAATCCTATGCTGTAGCATTAGTGAAGATAAGCAATAAACCACAATTATTTAAAAGATTGATATCATTTGTGATATAAATCTTATATATATGAATCAAGACACTCAAAAAGGTCATTTGGGGTTTTATTTAGTTTTTAACCACTGTATGTCCATATTTTTCTCCCTTACATATTTTGCTCCAGCATATTTGAAATAAATGCTAAATAAATTAAAGGCAGTGAAATAGATTGTTCTTCTGTATGAAAATAACATGTTTTACACCGAAGATGTTAATGAATTCTTTATACATTTTTTTCAAGTAAGAATCCATTTCCATATATCTCCATTATAGTCAATGATCTTCTAAGGTGAGAGATTTTTAGTAGATGATGATAAAAGCCTGATTTTGGAAGGGGTGGTTGGAAGCTTAAAAGAGGATAAGTGAGCAATTGAGACTGGGAAAATACACAACAGTTTTAAGAAGTTATATTTTAAAAGGGAGCAGAGAAATTGGACAGAAGCTGGAAAGGGATGTAGGGGCCAAGAGAGCTTTTGCTTTTTTAAGATGGAAATGACTGTGTCGTATCTGCATGCCGAGGGTATTATCTACTATGTAGTGAAATATCGATTTTGCAGAACACTGGGGTTAATTATAAGAGAAGTCCTTGAGTAGGTAAGAGGGCATGGGATCCAAGTAACACTCTAAAATGTTACTCTAAAGAATAAATTAATTATAAAATGTTAATTTCAACAAATAAACACCAGAATTGATCACCCATTGAAGTAGGAAAGGGAAGGTTTATAGAGAAGAATTCTATTCTTGGGCAGTATTTAGTATACATTTGAGATTTATGGCCTTAAATTTCATGTAAGAGTAGTCAGTATCACTGGTATTTTTCTCCAGTCACTTTTAGCTGCATAAGTGAAAACTCCAGAGATCTGTGTTTGAGCAGTGTTCAGGTTTTGCCAGAGAGAAAAAAGGATGTGTGAGTTCAAGCTGAGTATGTTAAAGGCCATGATGCTAGGCTGTGGAAGCCACTATGGGTAAACAAGAGAAGGGTTAATGTTGAGAGATGACAATTTAAAAAGTGGTAGGGTAATTGTGTTAGAGGTCTTGATACGGTCCCAGAATTGTTGGAATGGGTGTCATCATTTAATTAAGCTGGAAAAGTAAAAGATGGTTCATGAATGAGGTGACTGAAAATGAGATTTCAGAACAGTTCAGTTATTAATGATGACAAAATCTATAAATTAGGCTTAAATTTTTCAAGAAGTGATATCATATAGATTACACATGCAATCAATACAAATGTAGGTGACTAAGTGTCATAGGTTTAGATATTTTAAAATATATTGTTCATGGTTAGAGAATAAATCATAATATTAATTAGAAAATGCCTATGGACAATGAAGAAAATATCACACATCAAAACTCACTGGACACAGTTCAAGCAGTACAGAGAGGGACAAGGATGGTCTTAAAACTTCTGTGAGAAGAACATTCTTTAAATTAATGCACTAAAAGTCTTAAATAAGAAGTTAGACAAAAAAAAAAGAAGAAACCCAAAAAACAAGAAGGAAATAATAAGAATAAAACAGGAATGCATTAAGTAGTGACTTATATATATATATAGTAAAAAGAATCAACAAAGGCAAATGCTTACTCCATGAAAAGACAGTTATAGTCAATAAACTTCTGGTAAAATTAACAAGAAAAAAGAAAGTACAAAGAAAGCATAAGTAATAAAAATGTAGAAGGGATATCATGACAAATGAAGTAGAGGTTAAAATGATAATATGATCTTATGAACAATTTTATAACGAGATATTTAAAAATTAGTGGCATATGGACAAATTCCTAGAAAAGAAACATTATCAAATTTACTTAAGAATAAATAGAAAATAGACCTGATTTGTCTCACAAGCATTAAGGAAATGGAATCTGTAGGTAAATATTTTTCCACAAAAATAAAAACTCATCTCAGATCCAGATAGTTTTATAATTAATTTTTATCAGTCACTCAAGGAAGAGGTACACCTAATGTTTGCAAAACTCTTCAGCAAATGTAAACAAACAAAAATAACAAACACCTCACCTACACAATCATTTCATACGACTACTAGACCATAATAACAAAGCAAGCCAAGAGTAATATGAAAATAATAGTAAGTAGAGGCCAAACCCACTTATGAACATAGATACAAAATTCTTAAAATATTAAAAATAGATTTTAAACATATCCACTTACTAGCCACTTCTCACTACTTCTTCCACCACTGTCCTGAGACAAAGCACCATCACCTTTTGCCCGAGTTAATATAATAAAATCCTTACCACTTCTTTTGCCCCCATTCAACATGACAACCAAAGGGATCCTTTAAACATGCAAACCAGGCCATGTGCCTCAGTTACTCAATGTGTTCAATTATACATTTTCATATTCTTTCCCGTTATGGTTTATCAGGATATTGAATACAGTTTCTTATGCTATATGGTAGGACCTTGTTGTTTATTCATCCTGTATATAATCACTTATGTCTGCTAATCCCAAACTTCCAGTCCATCCCTCCCCTCCCACCTCCCCCTTGGCAGCCATAAGTCTGTTCTCTATAGACACTGTACTTTTGTATAATTTTCCGTAATTTGCACAACAACCTTGCAATTTAGGCATCATTAGGACACAACTGAGTGACTTCACTTTCACTTTTCAGTTTCATGCACTGGAGAAGGAAATGGCAACCCACTCCAGTATTCTTGCCTGGAGAATCTTGCCTGGTGGGCTGCCGTCTAGGGGGTCACACAGAGTCAGATGCGACTGACATGACTTAACAGCAGCAGGCCCATTTTACAGTTTACAGAGCAAGGAGCTGAAGTCCAGAGAACTTATGTAACTTATCCAAGATCAGAAGAGGCACACAGAAATTCAGGGCACTGGTGAGCATTGCAAGCTTTAGGAGAAAGACATAAAGAGTGGGAGAGATTATTAGAGGAAGAACCTGAGCTGACCAAGTCCCCTTGACATCCTGGGATATTTTCATATTCAAGATAAGGATTTTGCTAGTTTGAGGAGTGATTTAAACTGAGGCAGGCATCTTTATTCGATTGGCAACAAAGCAAATCTGATTTTATAGCAATTTTAAAGGCATTTCAGTTCAGAAAGAGATTTCCGAATAAATCAGTCACTAGACACAGAGATGGCGAACATGCTTATCGTGTTTCCATAAATACCGCCTGTCACGGTCATATCACAGATGATGGCTATAAAATAAATATCACATGGAATTAAAAAGAGCTATGGAGACAGAATACATTGCTAAAACCTAATAACCAGTGCAAGTGAAATATTTTGTAGTATAGAGATGAAACTAATAACAGTCTTTATGGACCAACACTTGCACTTAAGGATTACAATTCCATTTACTCTGAGGATTAAGGATTATAATTTTATAGTTGGTAATTTCATAGCTATACAAGGTTCTTTTATGAAATCGTGTAGCAATATTTAATGTTTCAATGTCAAATGCTGGATTTATTTGTTTCTCTCTTTTCTGGGCAAATAAAGTTGTGAATGTTCTTTTCTGGGATTTATCAAGGTTGCCACATAAAGTTTTATAAATATGATTTCTCTACCAGTCTTTTAGGTTTCTACAGTAAATCTCCATAAGGCAAGTCAAACAATGTGTGAGTTTATCCCAGTGACTGATGCACACCTGTTTTCACCTTAAAGTCACCAGGAAAATTTCTTAAAAGTACTTATGCCTATGCCTGGCACCCAGAAATTTTTATATAATTAGTGGGGTGGGGTCTGGGCTTCAGAATTAAAAAAAAAAAAA
>SJYV01039939.1:0-15450 GCA_006410875.1 Neotragus pygmaeus | reverse complement strand
AAATAGTTAATTACAGCCAATTAATTTATTAGCCTTTTGGGAGAGCCTTGTGTTTGTTTTGGGCTCCAGCATCCTCAGCAAAGGATGAATATAAGCTTTGGTGGTTCTGAGCTTTGCAGCTAAAGCCCAAGCAAAGGTAAACCCAATAGTGTCCATAGTCATTGAAAGTTTCTGATTGATGTCACCTTAGATGAGTGTCATAAGCTCAAATGCTGTTGGGAAGTAGACAGGTAAAGGGAAGAGTGAAGTGCACGCACCCCATGCAAAGGCGCCAGCCCCTGGAGTCCTCCCGCTGGTGGTCGCCATGGGCGGCTGTGAGTGTCTAGGAGGGTATGTGTTGGTCCTGTGCTCAGTCTGTCCCCAGCATCCAGAAGAGCATCTGTCACGAAGATGTTTATTGAAGAAATGAATGAGCCTGCTTCCCTGTGGAAAACCATCAGCAGAATCAGCAAAGCAGAATAAAGGAGTGAAGAGGAAGCGGTGGAAAAAGAGACCAACACAAACCGCAATTCACTGAGCATCTACTAAGTGCTCAGGTCCTACAGGTGTTCTACCTGCATTATCCCATCAGACCCTTACAGCAAGTGCATGAGCCAGATTTTACGATCCCTCTATAACAAATGAGAGTTCTGAAGCTCAGAGAGGTTGTTTATTGTCCAAGGTCACAGAGCTAGCAAGTGGCTGAACTGAGGTTTAAACTCAGCTCTGTCTGCCTTTCCCTGTTTCACATTTAGACAGCTCAAAGCTCCTTTTCCATCTCTTCAGGTTTGACTATGTGACCTTGTTATTCAGATTTTTCACCTGTAAAATGAGGATAATAATACTGCCTGAATCATAGGATTGTTGTTAGGATGAAATGAGTTGGACCACGTAGAGTGCTTAGAATAGGGCATAGCATATAGTGGGCACTCAATAAAAAATTAGCTTTCTGTTCATTTCTGATGTTTTCTTTCTTACTCTACCACTAAACATAGGCCCACATTGATTGTACAAGAAGTTATGTTGTACTCAAAATAAGTTTCCCAAATCAGAAAATGCTGTCTGTTTGTATATTTTTTTTAATGTCCCCCAGCAATTTGTCCCCTGGTCTTGTTGTTATTGTCTTTGCTTATTTGCAGCCTGTTTTTAAAGATCTATCTTAACATATAGTCTAGCTGGTCAGAATCACATCTTCTATCAATGAACCGGTGGAGGAAAGTTTTGGCATATGAGATATTTTCAGAAATTAGAAATGGCAATGGTCTTGGAGTGAGAATACCTGGCTGGCTGTGTGACTCTAAAAAGGGACACCATTCATCAGAGACTCAGTCTTCTCATCTGTAAAATGAAAACAATAGTTAGCTATGAAAACCTCTCTTTGCTGTGACAAGCAGTGGTGCCTGGGACTGCACAGTGATGTGGACAAGTGAGAGGCTAGCCCAGGATGCTGCCGAGTCCCAGAAGCTGGCGCAACCCCGGGGCAGGACAGCAGCCTCCGTAAGAAGCCTGAGCATCTGAATAATGAACATGTTATTTAAATAGAGCTGTGGTCTCATGGAGCGCTGAGAAATCATTTTCCACACTTCACTATTCTTCTAGTCAATGGGGCTTGACTTGATTATTCTCCCTCGAGGCTTCAGGAGATGTGGGGAATGTTTGAGATTTGTTTAAAAATTAGCTAAATAAAATTTCCCGTCCTCCCCACCAATAGTTTCTGTGACTGATGGAGCTTTCACTGGGTAATGTCTTAGGTGGATGTAAATCTGAGCACAGAAAATACACTTCATATNGCTAAATAAAATTTCCCGTCCTCCCCACCAATAGTTTCTGTGACTGATGGAGCTTTCACTGGGTAATGTCTTAGGTGGATGTAAATCTGAGCACAGAAAATACACTTCATATGTCTGTATATGTAAGGTTGTATATGTATGTGAATAGAATTTTTCATATTTGAGGGGGGGTGGAAACAAAGACCTTGAATAGGAGCTTCTAAACAAGAGTCAGCCTTATCACCCTGATTTCATGGAAGCTGCCAAGTACCCATCCCTCAGATTTCACCCCCATTTGGCAACTGTCTGTCAAACAGACGTCATGCTAGTGTTTTATGTATATTCATATAATAACTTGAAAATTTTAAACAAGGAATAAATGAATTTAAATAAGTGAATTTAAAATAAATTCATTAAAATGTTATTTAAAAATAAAAATTTACATAAAGAAATGGCCCCTTATTTTCAGATTCTAAAAGTGCCCTGTGAAAAAATTTTAAATGCAAGAAATAAAAATCACCAGAACCATCCCACTCAAAAATAACATTTCAAGCATTTTCTTTCCATCTCTTTAATGCACTCATAAATACATAGAAATGCATGGGCACAATTGGATCAGGCTGGATATATGATTTTCTGCATTGCTTTTTTCACCTACCATGATATATGCTTCCCTCCCCCCATTGTTGAATAGCTTTGAAAATCATGATTCTTAATGGTTGTGTAATTTCATCAAATGGATGGAAGATGATTTATTTAAACACTCTCTGGTTGTTGGAAATTTAAGTTGAATTGCAGTAACTTTTCAATGAGAGAGAGAGAAAAAAAAAAAAACACAATGCTAGCTATTTATGAGACCACAATGATTTCTTGCCCTGCATGGGCAGCCAGCAATAAAAGTCAGCCAGACAATCTGGTATGTGATGAAAGGTCCAGAAATGGCCAGGAAATGGATGGAGAAACTGTGAGGGATGAAGTGAGTTATTAGTGTTTATTATTTATATGGTACAGTAAATATATACAGCTGAGGACCAAGCATTCATTTGTCAGCAACTTGTAACCAGTCAATGGACCCTCAGAGTTTAGACATGATTAAATCCAAGGCAGTACCATTAGGGGATGTGGTGAGTCAGCCATTCCTGATGGAGGGGTTCCTACTGGACCATCTCAATGCAAGTATATTCCCTTTGCCTTAGGGTGACTTTCATTTCTGAGAAAAATACCTACAGCTTCTTGACAACTTTATTTTTACTTATTTATTTGCCTGTGCTGGGTCTTAGTTGCAACATGTGGGACCTAGTTCTCTGGCTGGGGATCAAACCTGGGCCCCCTGCCTTGGGGACGTGGAATCTTAGCCACTGGACCACCAGGGAAGTCCCTTCTGACAACTTTAGGGAGAAAGAGAGTATGTGTGGGAAGAAGCAGGGGTGAACTGTTTCCTTTATATTTTCTATAGTTTCACCTCCTGGGATAACAGCTTTCCATGGCCACACCCTGACCCTTGCTTACTTTTTTCTTTTAAATTTAATTTATTCATTTTAATTAGAAGATAATTACTTTACAGTATTGTAATGGAAGGGACACATGTATACCTATGGCCAGATCGTATTGGTATATGGCAATCACCCTTGCTTATTATTCTGAGAGTTCAGCAGAAAAGAAAGCTCATGTACACGAGGCAGAAATCATTATTTCCAATCTACAGGTAAAGAAAGTTGAAAGTGACTCAATCAAGATTGCTCTTTGCAAATGACACACTAGGACTAAACTCAAGACCACACCCCAAGTGTCACCATAGGGCAGCATTTGTGAATGAATATCTTCCAGACTCTGCTTCCCTTTCTTGTTTCTACTTATTTGGAAGTAAAAATCTCTTTGGTGAAGTAGGAGGAGGGAATTGGAGCATGAAACTCATTTTTACAAACGGGGCTTCCCTTCAATTCTCTCCTGCCAACACTCTTGATCCCTCTTCCCTGCATTTTTTTCTTAAAGCACATATCCCATATAACTAACAGTTTAGATTTCACTTAGAAACCAAAATGTCTCCCCATTAAAAGTAGGCTCCACTAGAAATAAGTCTTTTCAAAAGAGGGTGGAGACAATAGAATAGAATGGTAATAGCTATGATTTTTTGAGTAGCCACTATGTGTCAAAAGGGATTCCCTGTAGCTCAGCTGGTACAGAATCCTCCTGCAATGCAGGAGACCCCAGTTCAATTCTTGGGTTGGGAAGATCCACTGGAGAAGGGATAGGCTATCCACTCCAGTATTCTTTGGCTTCTCTGGTGGCTCAGCTGTTAAAGAATCCACCTGCAATGCAGGAAACCTGGGTTCGATCCCTGGGTTGGAAAGATCCCTTGGAGAAGGGAATGGCTATGCACTCCAGTATTCTGGCCTGGAGAATTCCATGGACTGTATAGTCCATGGGGTTGCAAAGAGGTGGACATGATTGAGTGACTTTCACTTTTCTTTATGTATCAAAAACTTTTCAGACCTTAACTTCAACTTTTGGAATACCTCAGTGGAGGTAAGTATCTTTACCACATTTTTACAGGTGAAGAAAACCACAGCTCGGAAGGGTGACCGGAGAACCTCAGGGTCACAGAGCCCATACGGAGCTGGGCTGTAAACCGAGAGAGCATGTGTTCAAAGCTGTTTCCCCTCATGTTGCGCTGGCCTTAGAACATTGCGGAGGGACAGCTGGGTCACTCTGGCATCCAGCTAGGTCTTTCCTGCCTGGGTCTAGGTGATGAGTTGAGGGTGGGGAGCGGGTACTAGTTTCCAGGCTTTCAGGAAGAGCTCCTCATCCCCCAGGCTTCTCAGTCACCATTTCCTCCCCTCTGGCAAATCCCTTGGCTTCCTTTTCTCTCCGAAGCCACTGTTTGTCCCTTTAAGGCACAGATTCACGTGCTCTCGAAGTTACTTATGAATGTACTTGTCTGATTCTGCTCTGGGGGCCAAGAGCCAGAGAGCCCTTGGTAGTCCTGAAAGAAGCTCATTGAAAACACTGGGCAACATGGAAGTCAAATTCCCACTAATTCTACATAGCCCTCTGAACCGGAAACAAGTCTGTGATAGAAACGTGTTCCAAGGTAGAGAGTTTTTACAAAATGGTTAGAGCATCTGAAGCTGTACTGTTTCTACAGAGGCATGAGATGTGCATATAATATATGCATAATTGACTCAGNAGACAAGTCATTTTCCTCATAGGAATTATGTGTTTTCCAAGGTGAGTTATCAAAAGGACTCATGGCTCATCATAATTCACAAAAACTCTAACCAATTGATGTCAGTAAATGTAAAGAGCCAGTATACTTATTTCTACTCCTCGAAAAGACTAAAACAGAAGGACAGAAGATAGGGCACTGTACTTAAACCTAGACAGAACTATTTCAAGTACCATGCAAAGGCAACTAAACATCATTATAGACCATATGAGAATCCTATACCATCACAGAATCCCCAGAATACAGCTGTTCTGCTAGTCCTCAGCCTACAAACATAGGTCTGTGAATTCTGAATGCCAAAAAGCCTTGGTCACTATTTGACTAAGGAAGTTCAATCCTTCATCTTTTCACAGAATACCAATGTTCAGCTGCTAAGTATTTCTACTGGGTATAGTCAGGGATGCAGGGTGGATAGATAAAGGGAACCAGAATCCTAGTTAATTATAATGTAGCCACAGTGTTTAAAGTTTCAAGTAGCAGAAGCATGTATATTGATTCACTTCTCTGATAAACTGTTATGTAAGTTGAAGTGTGCTAGCAAAACATTTTAAGGCTCAGGACACCTTTACAATGTAGAAACTGTCAGTCCTAATATTACAGCATTTATCATGAATGCAACACCAGCTTTGGATGGGTGGTCAAAGTAGCACAAACAATGCTATACAGTATGGCAATGACTCTAAATGTGGTAGTAAATATAGAAGGCCTGGGTCGCTCACCTCAAGGAGTTTATTTGCACAACTTCCCCTCTTCCTCAACAGTAGCAAATTGACTGTTATTTTTTAACCACCTCAAAAAGATCCTTGGCTGCTTCTCTTAAGTTTACATGAGACAAAATATGGCAAACGAGAATATTTAGTGTAAGTGCGCTAAATTTCCCTAAATAAAGAGATTTGCTGTTTCAGAAGTTGTCTAGCAAGACGGTATATTTCTACCAGAATTCTTCAGGGGCGCTGATCCTCACTAAATTACCGAGGACAACTCGTCTCAAATTGCAGGTAAGTGTGAACAAGTCCACGATCTGGTGAGCGCACCAGGACCCCGCGCGGAAAACACGGTTCAAAGTTGTTTCAACGGGCGTGGAGCAGTTATTACAGCTGTTTACAGCTCCAACTCCAAACGAGAGTCTGATAGTGCTGGCATCAGCTCTGGACACGAAAAAACAAGCACAGCGGGCGGAGAATCTCACCGGGAGCAGAACGGCCAGGCTGCTGCCGTTAGTCGGCCAGGGGGGCAGCGCCCGCACCTTCGCGCCGCAGCCCGGCTGGGAGCGCCGCCAACTCTTCCCGAGGCAGCCAGAGCCGGGGGCGGCGGGCGCCGGCCAGAGTTCCCAAGTCCGGGGGTCCTGAGAGACTCAGGGTGAGCTGGGCCAGGGACCGAGGACAACCTGCCCCCAGGCGACCTCTCCCTGGCTCGCCCACCACCTCCCCGGTCCAGTCGTCGAATTCGGCTCGAGGTGGCAGAGTCCTTCCCCGGCCCCCGCCCTGCGCACATGGTTGAGGGGGCCCTGCCCCTCCAGAGTGACTCACCTGGTGCCCGTCCTGGGAGTCTGGGGGGAGCGTAGTTTCTCCCGGTTCCAGCGGCTGCTGCTGCGGGGACCGCTGCCCGAAGTGGCGGGTGATGGGACCGTTGGGGTCGAGACCATCGGGGCTGCTCAGGGTGCCCGAGGTGCCAGGGGTACCGGGGCCGCTGAAGCGGGACTCAGCTCCCCGTTCCCGCCGCAACTCGGAGCGCAATTCTAGGTAGCAGCACAACGTCAGCAGGTGGAGGGCCAGGGAGAGGCCAAAGAAACCCAGAAAGAGCCGGCAGCTGTTCCCTTCGCCCGCCCGGGCTGGGGCCCCGCGACAGCCGCAGCCCTGGCTCCCGCGTTCCCGCGGCGCTGCCGCGGGCAGGGGTTCCCTGCGCTCCACCTCGGGGTAGCCCATGGCCTCCGGAGACACCCACTCTCTGAGGCCCGGGAGCCGCCGCGTCTGCCTCAGCCCTTCGCGACCCCTGACAGGCGGCTACTGTCCTGCCATCGGCTGGGGGCTGCAGGGACCCGTTCCTGCGCGACGGAGGCTGGGCGGGACCCAGCAGGGAGCAGCCTCATGTGCAGCTCCTCTCCGAAGGGTGGGAAAGAGAGGAGGAGGGGAGGGAGGGACAGGCGGCTCGGCCCGCCGAGGGAATGAGGGAGGAGGCCCCGGCCGACCCCGCCCCGTGCCTCAAGCGGGTGCTGGTACGCCCAACCACCGGGCCCGCCAAGCCTCGGCGCCCCGCCCCCTACAGTTCCACCCGGGGCCTCCAGCCGCGGGGCGGGGCCTGGGGGCGTGTGGGTTCGCCTCTGTCCCGCGGCCCCACCCAGCTCTTCTAGCTCGCCCGGTTCCAGTTGGTGACTGCGGCTGTCGTTCATCTCTGGACTCCGCCCCAATTTAACCCTGGAGCGCCAGTTCGGCGTTGGGGGGAAGAGGGGAGAGGAGGAGGCGAGGCGAGGGAGGCTGAGAAGAATTGGGGAACCTTGGAAGGAAACTAGAGCAAAGAAAAGGAGGCGGAAACTAGTATTAATAGAAATGTTTGCAATTAACTGCAGTTGTTAATAACATCATCCAGTACTTATCTGGTTCTTTCAATCTTCAAAGCGTTTAACAGACGTTAAACTAATTAAAACAGTCCTGGGTTTGGAATGAAACCATGCCTGCTGTGTTTGCAATTCAATGGCCCGCCAAAAGAAAAAGAGACCCAGGAGCCTGAGAGCCAAAGGGAGTGAGAATGGGGTGGGTCAGTCCCACTCCTGGAGTGAGTCTGGGGCCTCGGTCTAAGCGTAAGAAGCCCATCTGTGCCAGGTGGAACTGAAGTGATGCTGCCTCATGCAAGATAAAATAGTCTCTAAGATTTCTTGGTATATTATTTCAACGTATTGATCCCTTTACAGTGTAGAAAGTGCTGTAGGAGAGAATCCACAGCCAGTGTAGTTTTCCTCTTCCACTGCAACAGGAGTTTGGAGTGGAGAACAAGTGCCTTCAATAAGCAAATGGGGAAACTGAGGTCCAGAATAAGGTAGATTTTTTTACAAGCATGGTCCACGGAATGGCCAGACAGTACTGGCATCTCTACTTGCAGGCAACTGTTCTGGCCTCTCCACCCCTCTCCTCCTCTCCCTGGAGTAGTCCCTGGGGGAAGTTCAACAAGTCGGCCAAGTGTTCCAGATGTACACTGCTGCAACTGCAGTATCTTCAATAGCTGCACCAATCAGAAAAGGATTCAGAGCAAAAAACAAACAGAAAAACAAATAAAAAAGTAGCAAATGTCAGAATAATAGACCCTAAAATGAAGTATGGAAAGGATTAGTTAAGTCAAAATTGACACGAATCATTAGTCTGTGATTATAGACAGCCAAATGACCATAGCAGGGCAAGTATGTATGCTTCTTGGTCACTATGTGAGGAGTATTCCCATGTGAGGAATAATTAGCAGTTTTATTGACCTGAAGAGGGTAGGCCTAAGACCTGACTCAATGGACATGAGTTTGAGTAAGCTCCAGGAGTTGATGATGGACTGAGAAGCCTGGCATGCTGCAGTCCATGGGGTCACAAAAAGTCAGACACGACTGAGCGACTGGACCGAACTGAAGACCTAGGCTGGTAGGAAGGAAGAAAATTAAGGGGAAGTAGGAAAGAATACAGAAGAAAAGAAACAAAAAGAACGAAAGCAAAGCATATGCTGGGGAGGTCAGTCTCGAGATTACAGAAGTCATAAATTTTAAATATATTAGCCACAGCCAATTTTTTCTTTCAGACACTTTATGTATGGCCTCAGTGCTTCAGAAATAATATTTGTGTCTCCTCATTAGCCCTTATGGATGAAATAAAAAGTTGTCAAAGACTAGCATCATAATGAAAATAAAATAAAAAAGGAGCATTTAGCCAATCTCAGGTCCTGCTTGTTCAGTCAAGGAATTCTAGATGCTGGCTGGGGGAACTGCCAGGCTGATTTACCTTAATTATTACAGCCCAGAATTATTAGGAAGAATACTAGACTAGAAATCAGTAGACCTGACCTTGACACTGGTTTGCTGGGTCACTCTGAGCAAGTTACTGTTTTGGGGTACCTTAGTTTCTCCAACTGTAAAATGAAAGTTTGAATTTAAACAGCTATAATATTGTGTTTTATCTGTGATATCACTGACATTTTGACTTGGTTGCATACATAGAGGGTTCAAAGAGGCTGCTTCTTCTCCCCCTAAAGTGCAAAAAGAACAAATAACAGCTACTCCTGAGAGTGGTGGTTGTGCTCAGAGGTTTTACTGGTCTCAATTTACCATGTTCTACTAGGCTTTCTGAAGCTTGACTGAGACCCTAGGTTGCACCATTGCCTTCAGAAGTCCTGAAAATTGCATTTGATCTAGAACCTCACTTTGGTTCCTCAGAAGAAGAACATATGGCTTCATATGCAGTAGAAATATTGGAATGGGGCAACCCAGTGAGAAATGTACATGGTTATTTTTTTAAAGTGTTTTGAAGTGTTAACTCTGTTAGTTTCTATGCTTCCATAAGTACCCTATCCCCTACAGCACAGGTCTCAAAATGACAGCCTGCAGGTTACATCCAGTCAACAGATGTGTTGTGTTTGGAGCAGTGTTGGTTAAAACTTTGGATTAAAGAAAAATAATTGCCAGGATACAGAAATCAGGAGATTTCACATTTTTAAAAAATCCCTATTTCCTTAAAGCACGCTAACACTGGATCCACATTCCCATATGGCTACAGTCAGCTAGAACTGCCCCCTTGAGATAAGAATGAGCAATCAAGTTCCACACAGTCATTCCCCAACTCCTTCCTTTAGTCTCCATTACTGTGTTTGTCACCCATTTGCCTTACCTGTCTGGCCCCATGTACTCTAGAATACAAGATGTCAGCTCCTTAGCATGCCCTTTCCAACCTCATCTTCCTCCACCCTACAAAGAACCCATACTCCCGCAATCCTAAAATCACTGATACGCCCCGCACTTGAACAAGCTGGTTTCTTTGCTAGGAATGCCCCCACCTTAAAAAACTGATGTATTTTTCAAGAATCAAAACATTTGTTCCCTCTGGTATGGCCCCACAACTCATTCCAAACAGATTTCCATTTTTCCTTTCACTGCACCCTGATATGATGATATCTCTGACCACATCATATTGTTTTATCCACAGGCTTTCTCACCACTAACCTGTGAACAACTTGATAGTAAAAACCATCTCCTTTCCATTTTGGTAGTCTCAGTACAAAGCATAGCATGTAACACATAGTAGATGCCAGTATTGTTTGTCAAATGAATGCAGCATGACATCTGCTATGGTAACCCAGACTGCCTAGAATTCCAAAAATGAAATGGGGCCAAAGGATGCCTGTCAATACTACTCTTGAAGCTACTACTGTGTAGAGCTGTATGATACACTATCAAAAGATATAAAGGAAATAGAACCAAATGACATTTGTGCAATTATCCTCTTTATTTGTACCACTGTTAGAGTTGCAGATAATCCAGAAATTCAAAAATAATTGGTTTGTAGTACCTAATTGGCTTTCTGTCCCATCAAATTTCCTTCCTAATTTTATTTGCCTGGGCCCAATATTTAAAAGGTCCATATAGTCAAAGTTATGTTTTCTCCAGTAGTCATGTATGGATATGAGAGCTGGACCATAAAGAAGACTGAATGCCAAAGAATTGATGCTTTTGAACTATGGTGCTGGAGAAGACTCTTGAGAGTCCCTTGGACTGCAAGATCAAACCATTCAATCCTAAAGGAAATCAATCCTGCATATTCATTGGAAGGACTGATGCTGAAGCTGAAGCTCCAATACTTTGGCTACCTGATGTGAAGAGCTGACTCACTGCAAAAGACCCTGATGCTGGGAAAGGTTGAAGGCAGAAGGAGAAGGGGGCAACAGAGGATATGATGGTTGGATGGGATCACTGATTCAATGGATATGAGTTTGAGCAAACTCTGGGAGATAGTGAAGTACAGGGATGCCTAGTGTACTGCAGTCCATAGAGTCTCAAAGAGTTGGACATGACTAAGCGACTGAACAACAACAAATATTAAAAAAAATATTAGTTGGCAATATCTAAATAGTATTCAAAATAAGTTGACCACCTCTGAACACTCACCAATTGGGCAGAAGATGCTAAGGAGTTGGACAGGGACTGGTTATTAAATACCTCTTAGCTCTGGTTAATACACAGAACAAATCACTGCCATAGAGATCACAGAGTTGACTCTCTGACCCATTCAGTGACAAGCAGATAGACAGTTGGGAAGACTGTGGGCTTAGGTCTTATCCTGGTTTGAATCCCAGTGTATTCATTTACCAGCTATGTGACTTAGGACAAGTGATTTTTGCCTGTCTTGCAGAGTCTCAGTTTTCCTATCTGTAAAATGGAGATGACAACCTATACTTAGTAAGATAACTGTGCTGAAATGGGATGCTATATGTCCAAGTGTCTGACACATAATAAATGCACAGTAAATGTTAGTCTCTGCTAAGAGACTTCCAGCAAAAAGAAATGAGAGGAAAAACATTTAACAGTTCTCAAGAATACAGTAGAAATGCAGAAAAGCGTCTACATACTTTGCCAAATGTCTGCCCCCATTTTGTATTCTTGAAGTTTCAGATATTCACACCACCCTCTTACCAACTCTTGACTCCAAATTGTATCCAGCTTCCTCCTCTCTGTTTCCATTTGGATGTCTGTGAAGTGAAAAGTGAAAGTGTTAGTCACTCTGTCGTGTCCAACTCTTTGCAACCCCATAGACTGTAGCCCACCAGGCTCCTCTGTCCATGGAATTCTCCAGGCAAGAATCCTGGAATGGGTACTCATTCCCTTCTCTAGGGGATTTTCCCAACCCAGGGATCAAACCTGGGTGTCTTGCATTGCAGGCAGATTCTTTACCATCTGAGCCACCATGGAGCCCACTTGGCTATCTAGTAGACATCTTACACTCAGTATGACCAAAAGCAAAACTCTTCTTCTTCCAAATGTGTTTATTCCTTGATTTTCTGTACCTCAGCAAATGGCAGCTCCATCTTCTCATTGCTCAAGACAGAAACTGAAGTCATCCTCGAATCCTCTCTTTTTGAATACCCCACATCCAATCTGTCAGTGAATCCTGTAAGTTCTGCCTTTAAAATAGACCCAGAACCTTACCATTTCTTACCATCTTTTGGTTACCACCCCAGTCCAAACACTCATACTCTCTCATTGGATTACTACTTTAGCCTTCTCTCAGGTCTCCAAGCTTTTTACTTTTGTCCTTGCCACTCTACAATCTATTCCCTACCCTGTAGTAAGAAACTTTCTGTTAAAATATCAAGTCAGATACTTTTACCAGCCCCAAATCCTCCAGTGGCTCCCTTTCTCTCTCAGAGTCTTTACCTTGGCCTGCAAGGCCCTACATGATCTGATTGCTGGCCATCTCTCCTCCCATTACTATTCTCCTTGCACTCTACTCCAAACACATTGACCCCTTTGCTCTTCCTTGAACTCGAAAAGCATGCCCCCGCTTAAGAGTCTTTTTACCTATATTTCTTTTAGTCTGGAATGCTATTCTCCCAGCTAACTGTATGGCTTCTCCCTCACTTCTCCCAGGTCTCTTCTTAGATGTCACCTTGTTAAAGAATCTTTCCCTGGCTCATTTCCCATCACTCTCTGTCACCGTCCTTGGCTGTGTTTTTCTTCTTAGCATTTATCATCATCTGATGTATTAGATATGTGTTTATTGTGTGACTCCTAAGAAGCCACAATTAGAATATCAGTTTCAGGAGGGCAGAGATTTTTGTGTTTTTCTTCACTGCTTTATCTATCAGACCAAGAGCAGTACCTGATACAATAGACTCTCTTCTTCTTCAATAAATATTTATTGAAGAAATGATTGAATTCCTTCCCTGGTAGATTAAGAGGAGAAAGAAAGGAGAACTAGTGGGATGGGTTTGTGGATAGGCAAGGGCTTTTCTTCCAGTACAATAAAGCAGAAAGGAACAGCTCTTTCATTTTACATGTGGCAACACCCCCAGAGAAAAAGAAAGAGCCACACAGCTAATTATAGGAGTGGATCAGGAAGGGAAAGAACACTGGCTGAACCTCTATCTCTTGTGTCAGCCTTTCTCCTTAACTTCTATGTGAAGTTAGTATTATGACACTTCACAGATGAGGAAACTGAGGCCTTTACCAGACAGTTTAAATGACCAATCCAAATTGACAAAACAACTAAGTGGCAGTGTCTGAATTTGAATACAGATCTGATTGGTTCAAACATTCCATATTTTATTCTAAACCTTAGCGCTTGCCTACCGGCAGATAGATCCAAAATTCAGCTTTATAGAGACAGACAGGCAGAAACTGTGAGATTCCTGGGTGATAGAGTTATAAACCAGATGGAAGTCATAGTTTCTTCTTCCACGAGGCTGGCTGCTGCCACTACCACCATTTTGCTCCAACTCCAAGGACATTCTGTATACTATGATTAGATGAATGTGCTTAAATTTGGTTTCCAGGGTCCTTCTCCTGTATAGTAAACCTAAATGGCTTCCCATCAACTAATTGCAGAACAGTAACAGAATGTCCAACATCCAAAGCATTCAATCTGGCCCTAAAGTAGGGCTCAGATAGTAAAGAATCTGCCTGCAATGCAGGAGATCTGGGTTCAATCCCTGGGTCTGGAAGATCCTCTGGAGAAGGGAAAGGCAACCCACTCCAGTATTCTTGCCTAGAGAATTCCATGGGAAGAGGAGCCTGGTGGGCTACAGTCCATGGGGTCACAAAAAATCAGACATGATTGAGTGACTAACACTATTACCATTCCAGCCATGCTGCTGCTAGGCCTTGACAAAATTCTGTCTGCGTAACTGTGTCTCTCATTGTCCGGGGAACAAATGTACACATTCCTGCCTCAATGCCTTTTGCTGACATTACTCCCTCTTCCTCCTTCTAATATCCTGTCCCTCCCCTTTGCCTATTCAAAATCAGCACATTTTTCAAGGCCCAGCTCAACTCCACATATCCTCCCCTCGACCCCCCACCTGCCCACAGTGTTCTCAACCAGGAGACTCTGTGTATACAATTCCTCTAGCATTTAGAATATGCCAATCACAATTGCTAATTCTTCCACCATTCTGTATGAGGGTCTCATTTTCCCCAGATTACAGTTGCTGTTCTTCGTAGGGTGGGACCTTGTCTCAACTCCCACAGGGCTAACCTTGAGCGAGTGCTTACCCAATCTTTGTTAATGGATTAAAGATTCTGCAGAGATGAATTTTAAGCAATGTTTTGAAGGCAAAAGTAGTCTGGGTTTGATGGAGACGAGATGACAGTTCTAAATGGAAAGCAAAGTAAAATAAAATGCCAAGCACATTTAGTATTTAGAAAAAAAAATTGTAAAACACACACTGAAGAAGGGAAAAAGCAGCAGACCTCTAACTTGCTGGAGGAAATGACTATAGCCATGACTGGCATAGAAATGTTTGCAGAAATCCATGAAGCAGTGATAAGGAGATAAACATGCCTCTTGGTGTAAGAGAGCAAGATGGCACAACATTAACATGGAGTATTCATTTTTGCAATAAAGCCTTTGGCTACTAACAGGGAGGCTGAGCATATGGAGAGCCTCTCACTTCAAGAGAAGAATTTTTCATTCAAAAATAGATCTTGTTGTTGGCAAAATGTCATTTGCATCTATATCCCTTGCAATGTGTATCGGTCCCACCATTCAGACCATCAGGTAGCCTAGAAATAAACTGCACATTCCACAGAGCTATTGATACATGGCACATCAGGACCTCTATAGTGAGATCACAAATTCAGTTTTTGGCAGAGTAGGGCTTTAAGAAAATCTTTGGCTGTGTCTTTACAGGTTGTCACCTCTTCTAAACAACTCTTTGTGGTGAATGGAGTGGCCATTTACCTTTATTTAAGAGGTGCTTGTGTGCGTGCTCAGTTGTGTCTGACTCTTTGTGACCCATGGACTGTAGCCCACCAGGCTTTTCTGCCCATGGAACTTTCCAGGCAAGAATACTGGAGTGGGTTGCCATTTCCTACTTCAGAGGATCTTCCTGACTCAGGGATCGAACCCACATCTCTTGCGTCTCCTGTATTGGCAGGCGGATTCTTTAGCACTAGCACCACCTGAGAAGCCCTTATTTAAGAGGGGAGGAAACTGAAGCCAGTAGCGATAGAAAGACTTTTCCAAGATCATATAGTCAGGGTACCTGACTTTTAGCCTAGGATTCTTACTCTTACTAAACTTTCATATTTGTTCATCACACGTTTGCCTAGTTGATCTGGCCAGTTTATTGACTGCCCATAATATATGTTTCTTGTGGAAAGAGATTAGGGGAATTCAGATCCTTAAACAGAGCCTCCTGGTGACTCAGATGGTAAAGAATCTGCCTGCCATGCAGGAGACCCAGGTTTGATTCCTGGGTTGGGAAGATCCCCTGGAGAAGGAAATGGCAACCCACTCC
>SJYV01039938.1:0-12555 GCA_006410875.1 Neotragus pygmaeus | reverse complement strand
CTGTGGCCTAGGCCCCCCTTGCAGGCGTCCTGGGGCAGGGAGTCACTGGAATTTTCCCTGTGGGCTCTGTGGCCAGAGGCGGGCTCCCCTGAGAGGCAATTGGCCTGTGAGGGCGGCATCACGAGGGGGCCTGACAGGACAGGTACTTAGCAACTGCTGTTGAATGAATGAAACACTGATGTCCCCAGGTCTTTCTAGACTTCCCCTTCGGAAATCTTGAAGCCAGCTCCCTCTTCAGCCTGACTTCCTGTGTGCCCAGAACCCTGCCTGCGCGTCTGGGGTAGGAGTGGGGGCCTCTGGGAAGATGGTGCTGGCTGAGACGGCAGAGTGGGGGGGCGCCAGGCCCAGCCTCATCCTCAGAGTCCCCTCTCCGTCCCACTCCCAGTTCTGGGGGACTCTGGGGTCAGGCAGGGTTTTCTCCTCTGGTCTGGAATTCCTTTCTCAACCGTGTCCACACTGGGGTCATCTTCACTGAAAACTGAATCCAACCCAAGAAACCAGTCCCACAAGAACACCCCTAACTTGGGGCTGTGCTCAGCCCGACTCTTTCGCAGCCCCGTGGGCTGTAGCCCGCCAGGCTCCTCTGTCCATGGGATTTTCCAGGCAGGAATACTGGAGTGGGTGGCCATTTCCTCCTCTAGGGGACCTTCCCAACCCAGGGACCCAAGCCAGGTCTCCTGCACTGAGGCGGCCTCTTTACCAGCTGAGCCCCAGGGGAGCCCGCTGAACTGGCAGGCAGGCTCTTTACCACCAGGGCAACCGGGAACCCCCTACTTGGGGTTAGCAAGCCTCTAATCCGTTTAAATACTTTGGTGCTGATATGGAGCAAGAACTCTGGGATCTAGTGACTCGACTTTCGGGAAACTATCCTATGGGACCATCCCAACCTTGGCAAAACCTTTCTGCACAAGTGTGTGTATCCTCACGATGGAGACCACCGCGGAGTCTGGCACGCAGGGTCTCCCAGCGGACGGAGCATTGCTCACTCTTTGGGACGAACGTTATAAAGTCTGTGCTTTAATGCTGAAAATGGGAGCTAACAGAATAAGCAGAAGGCAGAGCGTGCCACCTTATGGCTCCACGTGATGACTCGCACACAGGAAGAGGCCCTGATACAGACCTGCCGTGGGGCGCGCGGTGGGATCTGCCGGGCGTCTTCTCTGCAAGTCCGCTCGGGGTCACACCCCCGAGCCCCCGCCCCTCGCAGAGCCGGGTTTCCTGGGGTAACTCTAACTCTTGCCCCGGCTCTGCTCTGCACGTGAAGCCCGGGACCCGTATACTGCAGGCACTAAATAAATGCTTGTTAGAAGCAGCGCTGGTGGACCCAGGCCCTGGGCCCTGCCTGTGTCTTTGGTGCCGGGTAAGGCCAGGCCCACGGTGGGCGTGCCTAGAGATTTCTTGAATGAATCCAAGAGCAGGGCCAGCTGCAGAAACGGCACCCTGGACGTGCAAGAGCCCCTGGAGGGGGAACGGGACCCGGGGCCCAACCTGTGGGTCCCTCTGGGGCCCCAGGAATCCAGAGGCCAACTTACGGTTCTGACACCCAACCCCTGGGTTGAAATGCTGCCTTGGCCACAGCCGGCTGTGTGAGCAGAGTCTGCATTCTGCCTCATCGCAGCCATCTGGGGGCGCTGCCCAGGGCGGGGTTGGGGTGGCCCCAGCAGCAGCAGCTTTTCACTGCCCCCCAGATGTGGCAGGTCCCCAGCCTCTCCCTTCACTGTCGCCCCGGTTATGATTTACTCCTGAGGCTTCAGGCCATCTCTCGCTCTCTGAGCAGAGACTCCCAGGGTCTGTGGCCCCAGCCCCATCCTCCCCTTTGAGCTCCAGACCCCACACCAACTGCCTGCTTGAACCCTCTAACTGGGTCCCCCCTTGATCAGCAACCTCAGGCTCAGCTTCAAGTGATGTCCTCACCCTGCCCACCAAGCCTCTCATCTCCCCCGGCGCCTCTCTCCCCTCCCCCGGCTCCCTCCCAGGTGGGCTAATCTACCCTCCAAATGTCCCTCCCCTGAGCCCCGTCCACACCCGCACGACGGCTGGTCTCCCAGTGGCCTCCCTGCCTCCCTGTCCACTCCTGATCAGAAGCCCGAGGCCCCATCTGATGCTGTCCTTCCCAAGACCCCTGGGGGCTCCCCTGCTTGCGGGGGGACAGGCCAGGGTCCCCACAAGGCCTTTGCGTCCCTGCTCGCCCACTCTCCGCACTTGGGCCAGCCTGGGTGTCTTCACCCCTCCTCTTGGGTGACCCTCACTTGCCCCCCAGGCCTGTGCTGAGCTGACCCTGCCCTGACCCAGGGCCCCTCCAGGCCCCTGACTCGAGTCACCAGCTCACCTACAACCTGCCTGGTAAGGCCTTGTCTGTCTGTCTGTCCGACCACATAGACCATGTTGCTACCTGCACGACAGGCCAGGCCCTCGTCTGTGCCTCTGGAGTGTCTCAGTGAGTCCGGCAAAGTGCAAGTACTTGGGTTTTTTGGGGGGTGAGGTGGAGAGCTGGGCAGCACAGCTTATGGGATTTTAGTTCCCCAACCAGGGATCAAACCCAGGCCCTTAGCAGTGCTGGGGTGGAATCCTAACCACTGGGAAATCCCGCAGTTCTTGCTGAGTGAACGAACAGCTGAGTGCACAGAACCCTGTGAAGAGGTGAGTAGGGGCCCTCGGCTCCTGCGCCCCCCAGGCAGCGTGGGGGCCAGAACGTGCCCATCGTGTCCAAGGAGTCCTGAGACCCGGTGCCGCCCCAGCTCCGCTGCAGCTTGCTGCGTGGGCTCCAGAACCCGCTCAGCCTCTCCTGTCTCCCCTAAGGAAGGGGGTGGGCTGGTCTCTCAGGTCCTCTCATCCACGCCGCCTTCAGCACACCCCGGGAAAGCCGCTCACTCGACCCCCCACCAGCCTCTCATGTGGACTGTCCCCCTCTTCCTCCTGCCACGTAGCTCAAGGAATCCGCTGCTAAGTCTTTAAATTCTCTCACAGAATTTCCTTACAATGAACATGTATCACTTTACCCTCCGACTTTCTTTTATTCTTTTGTAGGTGATAGGAGTAATTTATGCTTATGGTAAAAATAAGAACTCAAATACAGAAGTTTGTAAAATAAGTGAAAATCCCTCTCCCACACCGGAGTCAAAGGTAATTACTAGTAACTGGTTGGAGCATTTCTAGAATCAGAAAAAAAAAGTTTATTTACACCAACTCTCAACAAATGAATGCTCGCCCTCCTCAGAGCCACACCTGTGTCCCCCTCCCCAAACTCTCCTCCATCGTTATCCCTCTGGGCCCTCTCTTTCCAGGGTGGCTCGGAACTCGACCTCTGCCACTTACCTAACCTCTTCCCGTCTCAGTTTCTTCATCTGCAAAGTGGGGATAACGACAAGATTCTGTCTATGTGGGTCTGGGCAGGACTAGGCGCCCTTGCACAAAAAGTGCTTAGAACGGCGCCTGGGCAGAGCAAAGGCCTCCCAAGTGGCAGGGTTTCCAGTGTTCTTCTCTGAACTCTCCAGTTGCATCCCTAGTTAAATAGTAAAGCACTGCACACCTACTCTGTGCTGGGCTTCAGGCACACCAAAGTTTAGGTATTGACGTCTTGCGCCTTCTGGAAGTGGACAGTGGTGCTGGGTCACACGCACACATGCAAGCGTGCACACACACACACACACACACAATACCCACAGGAACAGCCCGACATGAATACAACTCTTCACAGCCCTTGAAACACTCAACATGAGTTGTTTCATCCAAGTCTTAGGGCTGCCCTGAGCAGGGGCCAAAGTAGGCATCAAGGAGAAAAAACCAGCCCAAGGCATTCAGCTCCCACTCTGAGCATGTGGCTCAGGGGATGGAGCCAGGATTCAAAGCCAGGCCAGAGCCACAGGGGCGCAGGCCCACCCCGGCTCCATCAGCCGAGCTCAGATGTGAGAGGCGGCCGGGGAAAGGGCAGTGGGGGCTGCTGGAGCCGGCAGGGCAGGCCTCGGGGCCAGACACTGGCCTTACTGTTCACATCTCCACAGCCAGGCCCTGGTGTCCCAGAGGGCCAACCCACGCTCAGCCTTGGCACAGTGCCACTCTCGCCCACCGGGCCCAGGGCTGGGCACACTCACTGGCGGGCCCTCCTTATCAGTCACTGTCCCTCAGGCGTCCAGGATAACCTGCCCGCCGGGAGCAGCGCTCTCACCTGGGAAGGGGGAAGCAGGCGGGNTCCCCACCCCGCACCCGCCCCGCAACACGCACTCATGGGAAACCGCAGAACGAGAGGGCGGCGTGGGGATGGGGTCTATTCCCGAATCCCCGTCAGCCTCAAGTCTAGACTCATGGCCGATGCATATCCGCGGTGCGGTTCTCTCCGCCATTCCGTGTCCGAGGCGAGGAGATCCTGAGCTGGAACTGGAGGAGGGGGCGCGGAGGCCGCCTTCTCTCCGACTTTGGTACTGCGGCGGGGTCTGGGATCCGCGTTGAGGTCCCGCAGGAGGCAGGAAGCCTGGGGCTTTGCCTGCGCCCAGTCGGAAGGCTCCTGAATAGAGGATGGCACTAGGTTGGGGTGCCCCGCGGGTCCCCGTTTCTTGGGGCGACCGACAGCCTTGGTGCTGGAGAGAGTCGCAGTCCCCTCCCCCAGCCCTGCCTGGCCAGAGGGGCCCAACTCCCAGGCCCGGCGTGGCCAGGACCTTCTGTGCATTGGGACAAGCACTGACCTGGTCAGGTGCGTGTAGGTGCCGAACGAAGGCTCAGCCTCAACCCGCGAGATCGAGGCCCGGCTGTGGGAGGGGGAGTCTGGGTTGGAGCCTGCAGGAGTAGCCAGGGTTATTGGTGGGGTGGGTCCTGCTGGGGTGAGTACCCTGGACCCTGATCTGAGCTCCTCCTTCAGCTCTCTCCGTGCCCCTAGTCTGGCCTTAGGCCACAGGGAGGTGGATTTCAGAGAGGTGGCAGTGGGTATTGTGGGGGTTGGGATGGACGTCCCTCCGTCCGGCCTCATCCTGGCGAGTTGGAGAGGAAGGAGAGGAGGGGTTACCGCTCCAGAGCCCCCAGAAAGAGGCCTCCATTCCCCATTGTTCCTCCATGTAATGAGCTGGCGCCTGCCCCTCTCCTGGGGCCCCCACCCCCGCCGGGCCCCAGCTGGGCTCTGGCGCCAGCCCCTCTTCTTGACCAAGGGGTTGCTGGCTCCCCGGCCCTCAGGTGGGCAGGGACCTCCAGGGAGCGCTAATGGCATCATCATCAGGACTAGAAATCTCCCAGAAGGCCCCGAGCTGAGCTGCCAAAGACCAGATGGAGGAGGCCGGGCTCCAGGGCTGGGGGCTTTGTGGTTGGAGCCTCAGAGTAAGGAGGCCGAGGTCTGAGACTCATTCCACCCAACGTGAACTGCGCCGCCTTCCCACCAGCGCTGCCCTCCTTCCAGGAGGCCCCTCTGTGGTGGCTGAGCACAGCCCTGGGACAGACGTGGGTACGAATCCTGGCTCCACCAACTTTCTAGCTGCCTGACCTGGTCAGCTCTTTGGGCTTTCCTGAGTCTCATCTGTTGATGGGCTAATTCATATTGATTCCTTCAGGTGCATCACGCTGGCACTCAACAAGCGTCACCCTCCACGCCGGCGGGCGTTGAGGCGGCTCATTCCTGCTCGGGGCCTGTTCCCGGGGCTGGCTGAGGTCTCCCTCCCCACCACTCTGGGCGTCAGGATGGGCCTGCCCATTTTGTAGATGAGGAGACTGAGGTTCAGGAAGGCGGGTGGCTTCCCCGAGGGGAGTCAGGGCCTGAGGCTGCGTGTTCAGTCCACCCTACCTTCAGGCCCTGCCTCTGGCCGGGAGGACAGCTTCGCCTCTCCCGCCTGCTTCCCCCTTCCCAGGTGAGAGCGCTGCTCCCGGCGGGCAGGTTATCCTGGACGCCTGAGGGACAGTGACTGATAAGGAGGGCCCGCCAGTGAGTGTGCCCAGCCCTGGGCCCGGTGGGCGAGAGTGGCACTGTGCCAAGGCTGAGCGTGGGTTGGCCCTCTGGGACACCAGGGCCTGGCTGTGGAGATGTGAACAGTAAGGCCAGTGTCTGGCCCCGAGGCCTGCCCTGCCGGCTCCAGCAGCCCCCACTGCCCTTTCCCCGGCCGCCTCTCACATCTGAGCTCGGCTGATGGAGCCGGGGTGGGCCTGCGCCCCTGTGGCTCTGGCCTGGCTTTGAATCCTGGCTCCATCCCCTGAGCCACATGCTCAGAGTGGGAGCTGAATGCCTTGGGCTGGTTTTTTCTCCTTGATGCCTACTTTGGCCCCTGCTCAGGGCAGCCCTAAGACTTGGATGAAACAACTCATGTTGAGTGTTTCAAGGGCTGTGAAGAGTTGTATTCATGTCGGGCTGTTCCTGTGGGTATTGTGTGTGTGTGTGTGTGTGTGCACGCTTGCATGTGTGCGTGTGACCCAGCACCACTGTCCACTTCCAGAAGGCGCAAGACGTCAATACCTAAACTTTGGTGTGCCTGAAGCCCAGCACAGAGTAGGTGTGCAGTGCTTTACTATTTAACTAGGGATGCAACTGGAGAGTTCAGAGAAGAACACTGGAAACCCTGCCACTTGGGAGGCCTTTGCTCTGCCCAGGCGCCGTTCTAAGCACTTTTTGTGCAAGGGCGCCTAGTCCTGCCCAGACCCACATAGACAGAATCTTGTCGTTATCCCCACTTTGCAGATGAAGAAACTGAGACGGGAAGAGGTTAGGTAAGTGGCAGAGGTCGAGTTCCGAGCCACCCTGGAAAGAGAGGGCCCAGAGGGATAACGATGGAGGAGAGTTTGGGGAGGGGGACACAGGTGTGGCTCTGAGGAGGGCGAGCATTCATTTGTTGAGAGTTGGTGTAAATAAACTTTTTTTTTCTGATTCTAGAAATGCTCCAACCAGTTACTAGTAATTACCTTTGACTCCGGTGTGGGAGAGGGATTTTCACTTATTTTACAAACTTCTGTATTTGAGTTCTTATTTTTACCATAAGCATAAATTACTCCTATCACCTACAAAAGAATAAAAGAAAGTCGGAGGGTAAAGTGATACATGTTCATTGTAAGGAAATTCTGTGAGAGAATTTAAAGACTTAGCAGCGGATTCCTTGAGCTACGTGGCAGGAGGAAGAGGGGGACAGTCCACATGAGAGGCTGGTGGGGGGTCGAGTGAGCGGCTTTCCCGGGGTGTGCTGAAGGCGGCGTGGATGAGAGGACCTGAGAGACCAGCCCACCCCCTTCCTTAGGGGAGACAGGAGAGGCTGAGCGGGTTCTGGAGCCCACGCAGCAAGCTGCAGCGGAGCTGGGGCGGCACCGGGTCTCAGGACTCCTTGGACACGATGGGCACGTTCTGGCCCCCACGCTGCCTGGGGGGCGCAGGAGCCGAGGGCCCCTACTCACCTCTTCACAGGGTTCTGTGCACTCAGCTGTTCGTTCACTCAGCAAGAACTGCGGGATTTCCCAGTGGTTAGGATTCCACCCCAGCACTGCTAAGGGCCTGGGTTTGATCCCTGGTTGGGGAACTAAAATCCCATAAGCTGTGCTGCCCAGCTCTCCACCTCACCCCCCAAAAAACCCAAGTACTTGCACTTTGCCGGACTCACTGAGACACTCCAGAGGCACAGACGAGGGCCTGGCCTGTCGTGCAGGTAGCAACATGGTCTATGTGGTCGGACAGACAGACAGACAAGGCCTTACCAGGCAGGTTGTAGGTGAGCTGGTGACTCGAGTCAGGGGCCTGGAGGGGCCCTGGGTCAGGGCAGGGTCAGCTCAGCACAGGCCTGGGGGGCAAGTGAGGGTCACCCAAGAGGAGGGGTGAAGACACCCAGGCTGGCCCAAGTGCGGAGAGTGGGCGAGCAGGGACGCAAAGGCCTTGTGGGGACCCTGGCCTGTCCCCCCGCAAGCAGGGGAGCCCCCAGGGGTCTTGGGAAGGACAGCATCAGATGGGGCCTCGGGCTTCTGATCAGGAGTGGACAGGGAGGCAGGGAGGCCACTGGGAGACCAGCCGTCGTGCGGGTGTGGACGGGGCTCAGGGGAGGGACATTTGGAGGGTAGATTAGCCCACCTGGGAGGGAGCCGGGGGAGGGGAGAGAGGCGCCGGGGGAGATGAGAGGCTTGGTGGGCAGGGTGAGGACATCACTTGAAGCTGAGCCTGAGGTTGCTGATCAAGGGGGGACCCAGTTAGAGGGTTCAAGCAGGCAGTTGGTGTGGGGTCTGGAGCTCAAAGGGGAGGATGGGGCTGGGGCCACAGACCCTGGGAGTCTCTGCTCAGAGAGCGAGAGATGGCCTGAAGCCTCAGGAGTAAATCATAACCGGGGCGACAGTGAAGGGAGAGGCTGGGGACCTGCCACATCTGGGGGGCAGTGAAAAGCTGCTGCTGCTGGGGCCACCCCAACCCCGCCCTGGGCAGCGCCCCCAGATGGCTGCGATGAGGCAGAATGCAGACTCTGCTCACACAGCCGGCTGTGGCCAAGGCAGCATTTCAACCCAGGGGTTGGGTGTCAGAACCGTAAGTTGGCCTCTGGATTCCTGGGGCCCCAGAGGGACCCACAGGTTGGGCCCCGGGTCCCGTTCCCCCTCCAGGGGCTCTTGCNCCGGGAGTTGGTGATGGACAGGGAGGCCTGGTGTGCTGCAATTCATGGAGTCACAAAGAGTTGGACATGAATGAGTGACTGAAATGAACTGAACTGAACTGAATGAAAGAAATCAAAGATGACATAAACAGATGGGGAGATAATCCATGTTCTTAGGTAGGAAGAATCAATATTTTGAGACTGACTATACTGCCAAATGCAATCTATAGATTTAATGCAATCCCTGTCAAATTACCAATGGCATTTTTCACAGAACTAGAACCAAAAAATTCACAATTCACATTGAGATACAAAAGACCCTGAAGAGCCAAAGAAGAAAGAAAAGTGGAGCTGGAGGAATCAAGCTTCTTGACTTCAGATTATACTACAAAGCTACAGTCATCAAGACAGTATGGTGCTAGCACAAAAACAGAAACATAGACCAATGGAACAAGATAAAAAGCCAATAAAAAAATACCCATGCACCTATGGGTACCTTAATTTTGACAAAGGAGGCAAAAATATAAAATGGGGCAAAGACAGTCTCTTTAATAAATGGTGCTGGGAAAACTAGACAGCTACATGTAAAGAATGAAACTAGAACACTTCCTAACACCATACACAAAGATACATTCAAAATGGATTAAAGACCTAACTGTAAGACCAGAAACTATAAAATTATTAGAGGAAAACATAGGCAGAACACTTGATGACATAAATCAAAGAAAGATAATCTATGACCCACCTCCCAGAGTAATGGAAATAAAAACAAAAGTAAAGAAGTGGGACTGGATTAAACTTAAAAGCTTTTGCACAGCAAAGGAAAGTATTAGCAAAGGAAAGATAAGACCCACCAATCCCACTCCTAGACATATACCCTGAGGAAACCAAAATTGAAAAAGACACACATACCCCATTTTAATTGCAGCACTATTTACAATAGCTAGAACATGGGAACAATTTAGATGTCCATTGACAGATGAATGGATAAAGAAACTGTGGTAAGTATACACAATGGAATATTACTCAGCCATAAAAAGGAACACATTTGAGTCAATTCTAATGAGGTGGATGAATCTAGAATCCATTATACAGAGTGAAGTGAGTCAGAAAGAAAAAGATAAATACCATATTCTAACATATATACAAATTTAGAAAAATGGTACTGAAGAATTTATTTACAGGGTGACAATGGAAAAACAGACATAGAGAATAGACTTATGGACATGGGAGAGGGGAGGACAGGGTGAAATATATGGAAAGAGTAACATGGAAGGTTATATTACCATATATAAAATAGATAGCCAACAGAAATTTGCTGTATGGCTCAGGAAACTCAAACAGGGGCTCTGTATCAACCTATAGGGGTGGGATGGGGAGAGAGATTGGAGGGAAGTTCAAAAGGGAGGGGATATATGTATGCCCATGGATGATTCATGTTGAGGTTTGACAGAAAATAGCAAAATTATGTAAAGCAATTACCCTTCAATAAAATATAAATTAATTAAAAAATAAAGGCAAAAAGAATTACATGAAACAGAAAAAAATAAAATAAAATGGCAGATATGAGTCCAAATATAGCAATTATATTAAATACAAATGGACAAAACACTATAATCAAAAACATGGAGATTGCCAAACACAATTACTAAGCATAATTCAATATATGGTGTCTACAGAAATACACACAAATAGGTGGAAGTAAATGAATGGGGAAACAATGCAAAATCTAATGATAAAAGAGCTGGAAGTATTACACTAATACTAAACTAAAAAGACCTTAAGAAACATCCCTAGAAACAAAGAATAATTTCATAGTGCTGAATATCATGAAAATATATAAATTATAAAGGTATATGCATGTGTTAACTGAGTTCCAAAAACTTACAGAACTGAAGACAGAAATAGAGAATTCAACATGTACAGCTGAATATTTCAACACCCTTCTCTTAGTAATTGAAAGAATATTAGATACAATATCAGTAAGAACATTACAAACATGAACAGCAATATCATATTGATGTAACTGGCATTTGTAGAATATTCTACCCAAAAGAGCACACTATGTCTTTTTTTGCAAATGTACATAAAACATTATCTATAATATACCATTTGCTAAACCACATGCTACACTATGTGTGGCATCAGACTGACCATGTCATTACGGTTTAGCCAGTTGTGCCAGAATGAGAACCCTAAGGCAGTTCTGAACTTGAATCATGATTTAGGAATTTACTAGATATTAAATTTTACACAAGCTCTTCAACTTGTATGAGAGACCATGGATGATAATAATGCCTACTTCAGAGCTTGCTGAAAGAATTCAAGACAATATGTGAAAGTTTAGTGTCTAAAAAGGAGGTACTCGATAAAAGGTAGCCAACAGCATTTCATTATCATGAACATGCAGAAGTAGCCATTATCATGCCATTTTAAGAAATAGAGAACACCTTATCTGCTCTATGTGATGAGAAGACAATCAATGGAAACAAGAATTCAGTATGGAAGTGGAACTGAAGTAGTAACAAGGCATGCTCCTAGCAGTTATTTCTGGAGCTTGATAATGAAGAGTCTGGTGTCTTAAATATATTTCCAAACAATTTGAGTATTTGAGTCTAATCATAGGATCAGTTAGTAGCCAAGATAATTTATATTATAATTCCTGAAGGCAAATAGTATTCTAGAATGGCTAGGAAACAGGTTTGTTTCCAAATTCAAAATAAGTGTCAACAGTTCCCTCATGCCTTCTATTTTTATACTTTTATATACTTATACCAGTAAAATAATAACTATATTTTACTAGTATGTAACAAGTAGATTTTTTAAAGCAACATGACAAATATTCAGTACAGATTTATATATTCACTGAGCTCCATATCAGGTACATTAAAATGCATATACATCCAGTTTTCATGAGTCTGTCACATAGAACTTCACATTGTATAGTATGAACAACAAAATTGTTGATTTTATACAGGGGGATCAGATTTAAGTATATTCTTCCCTTTGAGTCTCAGGCAGAAGTAAAAAACTGTCCAGGTTCCTTCTCTTTCTTATCCTTTATAGAACCAAGGTGAGATTATTAATCAATCAGGTTTCCTAACAGTTATTATGTAGTTAATGCATCATGAAACAGTGAAAGAATTACATTCTAAGACTTGTAATAGAGAAAAGTGTCCTCTAATAAAGTATTTGACTAGCAGTTTGTAAAATATTAATAGATGTTATATGGGGAGAATTGTATATGAATAAATTTAAAATGAGGTTAAACCAAATTGAACTACATCTTTCCCGTTACTACAAAACATATGATTTTTTTAATGTTTAATGAGTAGACATGCTACAAGACCTTTTAACACCCAAAAACATGTCCTTTTCATCACAGGGGACTAGAATGCAAAAGTGGGAAGTCAAGAAACACCTGGAGTAACAGGCACATTTGGCCTTGGAATACAGAATGAAGCAGGGCAAAGGCTAATAGAAATTTGCCAAGAGAATGCACTGGTCATAGCAAACACCCTCTTCCAACAACACAAGAGAAGAAGATTCTACAAATGGACATCAATGGATGGTCAACATCTAAATCAGATTGATTATATTCTTTGCAGCCAAAGATGGAGAAGCTCTATACAGTCAGCAAAAACAAGACAGGGAGCTGACTGTGGCTCAGATCATGAACTCCTTATTGCCAAATTCAGATTTAATTGAAGAAAGTAGGGAAAACCACTAGACCATTCAGGTATGACGTAAATCAAATCCCTTATGATTATACAATGGAAGTGAGAAATAGATTTAAGGGACTAGATCTGATAGATAGAGTGGCTGATGAACTATGGAATGAGGTTTGTGACATTGTACAGGAGACAGGGATCAAGACCATCCCCATGGAAAATAAATCCAAAATACAAAATGGCTGTCTAAGGAGGCCTTACAAATAGCTGTGAAAAGAAGAGAAGCGAAAAGCAAAGGAGAAAAGGAAACATGTAAGCATCTGAATGTAGACTTCCAAAGAATAGCAAGAAGAGATAAGAAA
>SJYV01039937.1:0-12244 GCA_006410875.1 Neotragus pygmaeus | reverse complement strand
TTCTTTATATTTGCTTTTCCTAGTCCTATGTTTGGCTAGGGATCTATCTGGGTTCTGCTTTTTCATCTGCTTTTTCTCTCTTGGAGGAACTCCAGCTTTACTTACTCAGGTTGGAAAGGAGGTAAGGCGGGCATGAAGAGACGGCATTAAGCAAATGATTCTGCAAAGTTTTTCTGAGTACAAGGGAATGGCTGGTCTGGATTTCACAAAGAACACTTGTAATCTGGGGTGAGGGAGTATTTCCAATGTCCTCTCTGCAGTCTAGAGGCTGCAGCCTACCAGATGTTGCTACCTTTAAGGAAGGGTACAGAGCTAGGTTCCAAGAATGAGCCAAGGGCCACAGAAGGGAAATTTGTCAGGAAATTGCAGGTGGGTTTAACATCAGACATCACTCCATTAAATAAAACATTCAACTTCATTGGCTGAGAAGGCTGCTCCCCTGTATCTACTTACCTTGGAGTGATCTTAAGAATTACCACTCTGGGAACTTTGTCATAATCTTGCCTTGGGAAAGTCTGTGTAAGACAAATTTTCTTGAATCTATTGGAAATATTGATGAGCATCTATTCTTACATTGTCTTCAAGGTAGGACTGTCACAGACACAAGAGTCAAATTTTCCGTGATGTTACCATGGAAAACACACACACACATTGGAGTTTGTATTATTGTTTTTGTAACAGGCATTAATCATCACGGTATTCATTAATTTAGTCATGATATCTATTATCTAATTCTTATGCACATGTAGTATTGTTACAAGTCTATGAGGACCTACAAATGTGAAAATACTTTAGCCCATTTAAAAAATATTAACTTTTAAATAAAAACAATAATTTAAAACATATTTTAAAATTCACCCATGAAAGATCTTCATCTAAACTTTAAAAATAACAGTTGAGGTTCTGGGCTGACATCATTAAACAATTCAAAATTTTAGATATTGGAGGGGACTTTGGTCATTGAATACAACCCTTTCATTTTAAGGCTCACTTAGCTGAGTGGCAGCTAACAAACAAGTAACAGGATATCCAGTACTGGAACTGAAGCTTGCTTAACTTCATTTAGGCTCATTCGGAGACATAAAAGGCACATATCGCCCTCCGCCTGAAGATGAAAACAAGACCAATGCTGCTGGGTACCTGCGCGAGATATATCTCATCCCTGGCCTTCAGCACATTTCTAAGTAGGGCAGCAAAGTTGAGCAAAATCCAACACAGGATTTTCTTTCCTGGAACTAGCGGTGTAGTCTTTCTGTCTTCAAGAAGTTTGCAGTGTTTTGCGGAAGCCAAAACACACACCCATAGATCTGCAGAAGGTGGCCAGTAGGCAAGTGTTCTTTTAAACAGGAAGGTGCAGAACACACAAGATCAGTGATTAACATCATTTTCTACCCACGCCAGGAAACAGTCTGTGCTCCAGGTGAGGTCAAGATGCCCCCAGAGAGCAGGAAGCCTCCACGTGCACCAGTTTTGAGATCCTACAGTACACGGCGTTAGAGCAGCCGACGAGCTGGGTGCCACCTAGCGGAGGGGGGCTCTTCGCCCTAGTGGTGCACCCAGTGTGTCCACAGCTCGCGCAGGCGCACTGGGCAGAGCAGGCCCTCTAGCAGCTCCCGGCTTGCGCATGCGCCCCGCAGGTGGCCGCGCTGGGGTTGTCGCGAGACTACAGTTTTAGCCCGCTTGGTGGCGCCAGGCCCCTCGCCGGCTGTCGCCACCTGCATGCTACGCTTCCATCCGCCCCCCATCGCAGCCTAACTTGTCTGGAATTGGGGTCCTGAAAGCCTTTGCCCCACAGTCTGCCAGAGGAGAGCCCCTCGCCGCCACTTACTGTCTGGGATTCCGTCTCCGTTCCTCTCGGCTCCCGCGACGGGAAAATTTGGCGGAGCGGCGGCTCCTCAGCTGGTCTGAGGCGCGGGGCTCTCAGACCTCCAGGTACCGGCGCCTGAAGCGGCGGCTTCTCTTGGGTCCCTCGTTCCTAGGGTGCCGCCCCAGTGGACCTTCCTCCCTCACCAGAGGCCATGAAACCGGGCTCCTGCCACTTTTTTGCCTTGCTCCGTGCGCTCCCTATACTGATGGGGCCAAGGCGAGGACGCAGTCTGTAATCCTAACCGGAGTGGAGGAACGCGGCTCCCAGGCAGAGCCAACCGCCTGGAGCTGAGGAGCTGTGGCCAGTCAGCCTCGCACGGGCCCTCGACAGGAGACGCCGTGGGCGTCTAAGCCTTGGTGCACTGTTGAGGCCACCACAGTAGCCTGAGGAGAGGAGAGGTGGTGTGGCTGGAGACAGACTCTTGAAGGGTGGACAGAGTTAAAGCCCGCTAGGGGAGCTCCTGGAGAATGTGAGTAGATGGGGCTTCTGAACTCCCGAGTTGCTGCAAACTTAGAGCCTTTGCCTATCTTCCACAGAAGTGATAACTCCTGCAAGAACCACCTCCATCACAACCAGTCCCCATGTTCTTTTCCAAAGCCCAGCCCTGACAGAAACTGCACAGTGTGACTTGTCTCCCTGCTCATGGGTGTGAAGGCCAGGCAAAGAATTTGGAGCCATAGAGTGTTAGGGCTGTGTAGATGAAAGAGTTAAACTTCTACACGTGGACATTCCTTCCAGGGACTTTACTTGCTAGGCTTTCTTGTGGACTCAGGTTAGACCAAAAAGGCTTTAGGGTTTGTAGAGTATTTAGATGAGGAGTCCCCACCCCTTCTTCCCTCAGAGAAGACAAGAATGTCGGTGGACAGTCTCAGATTCCCTGTCTGTGGGAACTCACTGCAGGCATTAGTGGGCGGGAACTCTGTGGCATCTTCTCAACGCATGGAGCGATTGGTCAGACTGTCCAGCCTGTGAGTGAGCCACTGATAGCTGGTGTGATCAGTCCTAGCGAAAGATCCCAGTGACAGCAACCACCTGTTGTCCCATTGCTTCACCCCTTCTAGGGAAGAGAGCAAATCACAGCCCTGCTCTCTGCTTTTGGAAGGAGAAAATGGATTGCTAGATTCCTGGAAGCTGAAACTTGGGAGAGTGGCATGAGTGGGCTTGGGCTAGACACAGAAGGCAAGCCAGTGATCTTGAGTCTTTTCAGGGAAGGATTTGTTTTTGAGAAAATTCTGGATCTTTTCAGCCTAAAAGAGCTGTTAAAATTTAAGCTGGTCCTGGAAACTTTAACTTCCTGAAAAAGAAATTGTGGGTGCAGTAGCTGAAGACCATTTCAAGGTGTTCTCAAGGCATTGAGAACCCCAAATAAAGGTATATTTCATGTTTTCAATTATCATGTAATTGGCAAAAGCATTCCCAGAGGGGTATCACTTTCAGTTGTGATTTATTGTCAGCTGGCAATGAAATTTGCAAACATTTAAAATATTTTTATGAATCCCTTTGGTGTCCAGGTATAGATTGGATTAAGATAAATCAGGATAATAGCAGTTCTTAGACCATCAGTTAATTTTGCCTGTTTTGGAAGTTCAAGTAAATATGTACTAGTTTGGATCTGGCCACTTTAGCTCAATATTATGTTTGTGAGATTCATATGCATCTGTCCTTTTAGCAAGCAAGTATTGCTTGCTAAAGAGTAACAATCCTATGAATATCTTTGTTTTTAACTTCATGTGGAACAACAAAAATAAAATATCAAACATTTTATCAGACTTCTACCATGCATCCAGGCTCTGTGCAGGCACCAGGGAGGCTTAGATGACAAAGTTAAGGGAGCTTTTCCCCAAGGGTTATTGGTCTATATGAGTCTTATCGACCTAAGACCATCATGTTGTGACAAACTGTAAAACGTATGTGCAAAAGTGAACTGATTGAGGGTCACATTCTCCAGGGCATTGTCACAGAGTGGGGCGAGCACTGTCACAGAGGAGGTGAATATCTGCTAGTTACTGAAGGACAAGTAACAGCTCACCAAGCAGAAACTTGAGATGGAAAGTTGGAGGTTTTTATAGGAAAATCTGCCTCAGTTTGGCTTTGTCAGACTGACTTGAGATATGGTCTCTGAATCCAGATTCCTTCTCTGACATAGTGAGATGTTCTACACTATCCACACTCACAGGCCTCTAGGTGAGATCTAAGGAATCGATCTCATTCATCCTATGATACACTTCTCATTCTAAGAGTACTATATAAAGATAGCCATCACCATTAACTACAAATAGATTCATCAATAATTATTGAACACAACCCATGTACCAGGAACTACTCTGATGATGGAATCAAGAATAGACTACACAGGGACTTCCCTCGTGGTCCAGTGGCTAAGACTCTGCACTCCCAAGGCAGGGGGCCAGGGTTAGATCCCTGGTCAGGGAACTGGATCCCATATGCCACAACTAAGGCTACAACTAAAGATCCTGCATGCCCTGACTAAGACCCAGTACAGCCAACTAAATATTTTAAAAAGGAAGATGTAGCTCTCCCACCATATTTTTGTTATGCTTTTTACAAGATGCTCTGAAAACCTGGTAGTTTTTGTGAGTTGTAGCTGCAAAAGTGCAGAAACCACCAAGAAAGGGTGATGAATATAGAACTTGTCAACTTCAAAAATAAAATAGCCAGTTATTTTACCCAAAAAATAAGTCTACTTGGGAATGGCAGAGAATTGCAATTTGGGACAGGCAAATTATGGTGAATCATAGGCAAATTATGGTGAATCAAAGGCAAATCTGAATAGACAAAGAGATTGATCTTGGAGGGGAAAAAGGTGAGTGGTCCTAAAGAGAGATCTTAGTTCCCTGACAGGAATCGAACTTGGGCACCTGGATGAAAACCAGGAATTCTAGCTACCAGACCACCAGGGGCTAGAGGCTAGAAGCAAAATGGTCCTAGTTCTTTACTCTCTTTGAAAGCAAAGATGTTTCAAGGAGACAAAAACTGTAAAAATAGGTACAAAGTTTGTTAGAGACACAGCAGAAGTATGAGAGAGCACACAGAGAAACAGTTTGCTTATTTAAGATGGAAGCAAGGCAAAAGCACACACCCAAACCTGAAGAGAAAGGATGTGGGCATTCTTTCTAATGAGGAGGCATGCAATATATTGGAAACTAGGCAGAAATACACACCCAGAGAGGAGGGTGGGTGTTCTGAATGATGAGTGCAGTTAGGAGGTGATTTATTTTTTATTTTATTTTTTTTTAGTCTTTCGGTGGCATATATTTTTATTTTTTAAATTTAAACTTATTTATTTTAATTGGAGGCTAATTACTTTACAATATTGTATTGGTTTTGCCATACATCAACATGAATCTGCCACGGGTGTACCGTGTTCCCCATCATGAACCCTCCTCTCACCTCCCTTCCCATACCATCCCTTTTTTTTTTAAAAAAAAATTTATTTATTTATTTATTTTTTTGATTTGACTTTACAATACTCTGTTGGGTTTGCCATACATCGACATGAATCCACCACAGGTGTACACAAGCTCCCAATCCTGAATCCCCCTCCCACCTCCCACCCCACAACGTCTCTCTGGATCATCCCCGTACACCAGCCCCAAGCATCCTGCATCCTGCATCAAACATAGACTGGTGATTCGTTTCTTACATAANAACTCTTTGTGACCCTTTGGACTGTAGCCTGCCAGGCTCCTCCATTGATGGGATTTTTCAGGCAGGGATACTGGATTGGGTTGCCACTTCCTCCTTCAGAGGATCTTCCTAACCCAGGAATCAAGCCCATGTCTCCTTCATCTCCTGCACTGCAGGCAGATTCTTTACCCCTGAGCCACCGGGCAAGCCTATACATTGACAACCGACAGGAAGGACAGATGACGAAGCCGCATGGCCCTTACAAGCAGTGCAGTCATGAAGATCAAGGCAGGAGCCATCTGACAGCCTCACATCNCACTGCAGGCAGATTCTTTACCCCTGAGCCACCGGGCAAGCCTATACATTGACAACCGACAGGAAGGACAGATGACGAAGCCGCATGGCCCTTACAAGCAGTGCAGTCATGAAGATCAAGGCAGGAGCCATCTGACAGCCTCACATCATGGGATCCTCTGTCCCAGCCCGCCCTCAAGAATCAGATCATTTCAGATGAAGCTTAAGGAAGGATGCCGCTGGGCAAGCACGTGACTGCTATAATGGCTGTTGGGGAACTGTGAGGGTCCAAGTGGAGAGAGCCGGCACGTCTGGGTTTCACGGAAACCAGGCTTGCCACAAACTTCCATGGGACCATGCAGCCAGCCCTTCCCCCACATCACCAGAGGCTTTGGTGCTGTGTCTGTTAGTAACAGTCCTCCTCCTTCACACATTACGTCAGCATCCTCTGGAAGATGAGGGAGGACAGTAGGCTAAATGTCTGGGAGGAGACGCTCAGAACTAACACCCAACTTGTGTTTTTAATGGCAATTTCAGAATCCAAATCTGTGTTCCTAAGCTCAGTACTCCATCTTCTGTGAACAGCACCCTACTGACCTTCACATTTCTGTTGCATTCACAATCCTCACAACATTGACCTTAGCGCTCTAGCTCAGTCTTGTTTCACCCCCAGGTGGAGAGTTAAAGCAGCGGTCTCCTATTTCACCACGCCGTTGGCAATCCTTACTCTTTTCTGCTCTGAACACACTTTTCTCAAGCATCAGTTTGAAGAGGTTCACATTCAAGCTGTTATCACAAGATAAGTGCCAGAACAAGGAATGTGGGATTTATACCACTTTAGTCTAGTCCACTCTAAAGACCAAAGATGGACAGGTCATGGTGGAAAGCTCTGAAAAAACGTGGTCCACTGAAGAGGGGAACAGCAAACCACTTCAGTATTCTTGCCTGGAGAACCCCATGAACAGTATGAAAAGGCAAAAAGATACGACACTGAAAGATGAACTCCCCATGTATGTAGGTGCCCAATATGCTACTGGAGATCAGTGGAGAAATAAATCCAGAAAGAATGAAGGGATGGAGCTAAAGCAAAACAACACCCAGTTATGGATGTGACTAGTGATGGAAGTACAGTTCGAGGCTGTAAAGAGCAATATTGCATAGGAACCTAGAATGTTAGGTCCATGAATCAAGGCAAATTGGAAGTGGTCAAACAGGAGATGGCAAGAGTGAACGTCGACATTCTAGGAATCAGCAAACTAAAATGGACTGGGATGGGTGAATTTAACTCAGATGACCATTATATCTACTACTGCAGGCAGGAATCCCTCAGAAGAAATGGAGTAGACATCATGGTCAACAAAAGAGTCTGAAATGCAGTACTTGGATGCAATCTCAAAAACAAAAGAATGATCTCTGTTCGTTTCCAAGGCAAACCAAGGTAATCCAAGTCTATGCCCCAACTAGTAATCCTGAAGAAGCTGAAATTAAACAGTTCTATGATGACCTAAAGACCTTCTAGAACTAACACCCAAAAAGGATGCCCTTTTCACTATACGGGCCTGGAATGTAAAAGTGGGAAGTCAAGAGATACCTGGAGTAAAGGGAAATTTGGCCTTGGAGTATGGAATGAAGCAGGGCAAAGGCTAAGTTTTGCAAAGAGAATGCACTGGTCATAGCAAACACCCTCTTCCAACAACATAAGAGAAGACTCTACACACGGACATCACCANGAATTCTGTGGGCAGAGGAGCAAGGAGGGCTATCGTCCATGGAGTCACAAAAAGTCAGACACTACTGAGTGACTAACACTTTCACTTTCAAACCCAATACATCTTGCTAAGTTTGTTTTCACAGGTTAGAGTGTTCTGATATTTTCAGCCTTGATAGCCCATGCGACCAAAAGGTCAATTTCATTCAGTTCATTCTCATGGATTCTGAAAACCCAGGTGGGATTGAAGTTTTTATTGTATTTTAGACCCTCAGTCTGGACAAAGGTGCTGCCAAGATGCACAGCTGAGTGGAAGTAAATTCCTCTCATCAATGGCATTTTGCGGTGATTTTGTATCAATAGAGAACTAGTTGCTGGGGAAAAAAAAATTATTTGGCTTCTTGAGGTATGCATTGCCATTAGGAGTTCTATTCTTTTTTTCATTGTAGTTGATTTGTAGCATTGCATTAGTTTCAGGTGTACAACATGGTGATTCAGTATTTTTATAGGTCACCCTCCATCTAAAGTTATTATAAGATATTGGCTATATTCCTTGTGTTATANAGGCTCCAGTTTCATCCATCTCATTAGAACTGATTCAAATTTATTCTTTTTAATGGCAGAGTAATACTCCATTGTGTATATATGCCACAGCTTGCTTATCCATTCATCTGTTGATGGACATCTAGGTTGTTTCCATGTCCTGGCTATTATAAACAGTGCTGCGATGAACATTGGGGTACATGTGTCTCTTTCAATTCTGGTTTCCTTGGTGTCATACCATCCCTTTTAAATCACATATGTATGACAGTCCTTCCCATTCTTCGTTTTCCTTTGGCCAATTATCTTGTTTCTTTCTTCACATTTGACTAGTCCTAGGATCCTCCGCAAGATGGGTGTGCAGCTTTTTGTGAAGATGGCTCCTACCAGAGACCTGCGGGTGCATGTCCACACTTATTATGGGGTGGTGTCTCCTCCCTTTTTGACCCCCAAAGAGCCTTCTTGCGCATGTGCAGTCAGGGAAGTTTTCCTTGATCTTGAAAGTGAAAATGTTAGTCACTCAGTTGCCTCTGACTCTTTTGTGACCCCATGGGCTGTAGCCTGCTGGGCTCCTCTGGCCATGGAATCCTCCAAGCGAGAATACTGGAGTGGGTAGCCATTCCCTTCTCCAGAGGATCTTCCTGACCCAGGGATCAAATGCGGGTCTTCTGTGTTGCAGACAGATTCTTTACTGTCTGAGCCACCAGGGAAGTGCATCTTTATCTCTTTACTGCAGCAGAGCTTAGCTTCCATCACTAGCCTTGTCCTTGGAGTGTCAGTTTTGCTCTACTTGACAAACACCAGCTGTCCAGCCCAGCGGCCCACCTATTACCTCAGGATAGTCAGTTCATATTAAGGTTTAGGAGGAATTTGGGGAGGGTTATTTTGGATAAAATTTCCTTAGAAACAGGCATTTGAAATTGTAGCAGATTCTTACTGGCTGAAAATGATGGCTAATACACTGTTGCTGAGGCAGGGAGATGCTTAAAAGCAAGAGATGAAATTCCCAAGTGCAAAATGTTCTCCTTTGTACCAGAAGAAAATGGATCATCATGGATAAGAAGTTGAGCCAAAATTTTACCCAAAGAATTCTGTCCAAAACAGATCTCATTAAAATAATTTTTATTGTTCTTCCTGCTGGTTATGCTGGCAGCCATGAATGGTGCATGCATGAGAGCTTTCCCTTCAGGGGTTCCTGACTCCATTTTAAATGAAGTTTTCTTTATTATATTCACATTTTTCTCTTTTGATCAAGATCTTTCCTCTAAAGTATTGCTGATCAAGAATCAGTTTCTCCATATTTAGTGGTTTTCTCCCTCAGTACCAGGAAATCAGAGGGAAAGTTGCATAGCAAATGGAAATCATTGAAGTTATATTTACATTTAAGTAAAAAGGAAAGGCATGAGGAAGGACATTCTGGAATTTCTCATTTAAAGTCTATATCCTATCTATGTTGTAAGCATTAGAGATCATTTTGAAGGAATGAGCTAGCATCACTGTATTGGCTATGTCTTTTCTACCAAGATTTGAGAGGCAACAGGTACAGAGCTTAATACTAGTTTATGCAAAGCAGAGTTAAAAGTAATATGACAAGTCCAGTTTGTATGATGGTAGCCAGCTAAATAGATCAAAAGACCAAGGAATATCAGGAGAAATTTGTTGTAACCAGTGTGCTTTCTCCCTGATCTTCTATTATGGAATTTCTGCCTCTTTGGAGGTATTTATCTAAGTGCCACAGGTGGTATTTGCTATTACACAAATGCCTCCTTGCTCAGATAATTAAGGACCGTGCTATTGTTTAAAACTACTTTAATGAAATGATCATTGTTAGTCTGCTACTGCTTTGCTGTGAATAGGCTTGCTCTGCTAATATTAAGTAGAGATTTCTGATCATGTGTTCATTGGCACTTATTCTGGTCCTAAGGAGAAAGGCTCTTTTTACAGAGACAAACTTAGAATCATGTATGCCCCTGGGTAGTACTTGTGTAAGGTGGCCATGGCCATCTCAAGCAGGGGATGGCAAGAGTGAACATTGACATTTTAGGAATCAGTGAACTAAAATGGACTGGAATGAGCAAATTTAATTCAGATAGCCGTGATATCTACTACTGTGGGAAAGAATCCCTTAAAAGAAATGGAGTAGCCATCATAGTCAACAAAAGAGTCTGAAATGCAGTACTTGAGTGCAATCTCAAAAATGACAGAATAATCTCTTGTTTGTTTCCAAGGCAAACCATCCAATATCACAGTAATCCAAGTCAATGCCCCAACCAGTAATGGTGAAGAAGCTGAAGTTGAATGGTTTCATGAAGATCTATAAGACCTTCTAGAACTAATACCTGAAAAAGATGTCCTTTTAATTATAGAATACTGGAATGCAAAAATAGGAAGTCAAGAGATACTTGGAGTAACAGGCAAATTTGGCTCTGGAGTACAGAATGAAGCAGGGCAAAGGCTGATAGAGTTCTGCCAAGAGAACACACTGATCATAGGAAGCACCCTCTTTCAAAAACACAAGAGAAGAGTCTACACATGGACATTACCAGGTGGTCAATACCGAAATCAGATTGATGATATTCCTTGCAGCCAAGATGGAGAAGCTCTATACAGTCAGCAAAAACAAGACTGGGAGCTGACTGTGCCTCAGATCATGAATTCCTTATTGCCACGTTCAGACTTAAATTGAAGAAGGTAGGGAAAATCACTAGACTCTTCAGGTATGACCTAAATCAAATCCCTTATGATTATAAAGTGGAAGTAGATTGTATAGATTCTGAGAAATCTATTCACAGAAATAGATTCAAGGGATTAGATCTGATAGAGTGCCTGAAGAACTATGGATGGAAGTATCTGACATTGTACAGGAGGCAGTGACCCAGATCATCCACAAAGAAAAGAAATGCAAAATGGGAAAATGGTTGTCTGAAGGGGCTTTACAAATAGCTGTGAAAAGAAGAGAAGCGAAAGGCAAAGGAGAAAAGGAAAGATATACTTATTTGAATGCAGAGTTCCAAAGAATAGCAAGGGGAGATAAGAAAGCCTTCCTCAGTGATCAGTGTAAAGAAATAGAGGAAACAATAGAATTGGAAAGACTAGAGATCTCTTCAAGAAAAGTAGACATATCAAGGGGACATTTCATGCAAAGATGGGCACATTAAAGGACAGAAATAGTATGGACCCAACAGAAGCAGAAGAAATTTAGAAGTGGCAGGAATACATAGAAGAACTATACAAAGAAAGATCTTCATGACCCAGACAACCACAGTGGTGTGATCACTCACCTAGAGCCAAACATCTTGAAATGTGAACTCAATTGGGCCTTATGAAGCATCACTACAAACAAAGCTAACGGAGGTGATGGAATTCCTGTTGAGTTTTTTCAAATCCTAAAAGATGATGCTGTGAAAGTGCTGCACTCAATATGCCAGCAAATTTGGAAAACTCAGCAGTGGCCACAGGACTGGAAAAGGTCAGTTTTCATTCCAATCCCAAAGAAAGGCAATGCCAAAGAATGTTCAAGCTATTGCATAATTTTGCTTATCTCACATACTAGCAAAGTAATGCTCAAAATTCTCCAAGCCAGGCTGCAACAGTATGTGGACTGTGAACTTGCAGATGTTCAAGCTAGATTTAGGAAAGTCAGAGGAATCAGATATCAAATTGCGAACGTCTGTTGGATCATTGAAAAAGCAAGTGAGTTCCAGAAAAACATCTATTTCTGCTCTATTGACTATGCGAAAGCCTTTGACTATGTGGATCACAGCAAACTGTGGAAAGTTCTTAAAGAAATGGGAATACTAGACCACCTGATTTGCCTCCTGAGAAATCTGTATGCAGGTCAAGGAGCAACAGTTAGAACTGGACATGGAACAACAGACTGGTTCCAAATAGGAAAAGGAGTACGTCAAGGCTGTATATTGTCACCCTGCTTATTTAACTTGTATGCAGAGTATATAATGAGAAACGCTGGACTGGAGGAAGCACAAGCTGGAATCAAGATTGCTGGAAGAAATATCAATAACCTCAGATATGCACATGACACCACCCTTATGGCAGAAATTGAAGAAGAGCTAAAAACCCTCTTGATGAAAGTGAAAGAGGAGAGTGAAAAAGTTGGCTGGCATCACTGACTCAATGGACATGAGTTTGGGCAGGCTCCGGGAGTTGGTGATGGACAGGAAGGCCTG
>SJYV01039936.1:0-22853 GCA_006410875.1 Neotragus pygmaeus | reverse complement strand
ACCATGACCCAGAGAAGGTGGCGGGGGGCGGGGGGGGCGGTTGTGGAGCCCAGGAGGGCAGGCCCTGTGCACTCTTGGGGAGGGTCACATGTCAGTTTCTGGGGAGCCCTAGTGCAGTGCTGCCTGAGTCCTACCCCCAGCATCTGAGTGACAAGCAGGCAGTGTCCTGGAGTTTGTCTTTTTAATCTTAGAAATCTGTGCAGATGGTACATTTAGAATAACAGATCTGCAGATATATTAAAATATTGTTAGGTAAAATCAGCTCCTAGAATCACTGGGTTAAACTGATGCTTCAGTAGGAGACAGGCTTGTCTTTACTGATTCTATTATGGATGCCCTGGGTCCCAGCTGGCACTTTCCCAGTTTCAGTACCAAAACCCCACGCCCCAGGACCCCTTGGCCCCAGGCACACGGGTGGTGCCAGACTGGCTGCACTGCACAGCACAGGTGGGAGCGCACCCATTAATCTCAGCTGCCCATGACACAGCTTTNATTCTATTATGGATGCCCTGGGTCCCAGCTGGCACTTTCCCAGTTTCAGTACCAAAACCCCACGCCCCAGGACCCCTTGGCCCCAGGCACACGGGTGGTGCCAGACTGGCTGCACTGCACAGCACAGGTGGGAGCGCACCCATTAATCTCAGCTGCCCATGACACAGCTTTTACGGAAAGAATCTGCAAAAAGCAGACCCTTGTTATACCTCAGAACTTCAATTCCCAAAGAAACTAGTTCATTCCGAACTTGCCGGCCTGTCCAGTGGGTGCAAGCCTGTAAGTATCACACACCCGGTGCTCGGAACCCTTGGGACACCAAAACCAGGTGACCTGAGCTGAGCATTGCCAGATTTAGCGAATAAAACACAGGATGCCTAGTCTCAACTTGAATCTCAGCGAGGACGCACGGAGGGGAGTGTAAGTATCCTTGAAGTGAACCTGTCCCACCAGCCACAGGGAGGTGAGACGTCCATTATGTTCAGTTCAGTTCAATCGCTCCGTCGTGTCCAACTCTTTGCGACCCCATGAATTGCAGCATGCCAGCCCTCCCTNTTGAAGTGAACCTGTCCCACCAGCCACAGGGAGGTGAGACGTCCATTATGTTCAGTTCAGTTCAATCGCTCCGTCGTGTCCAACTCTTTGCGACCCCATGAATTGCAGCATGCCAGCCCTCCCTGTCTATCACCAACTCCCGGAGTTCACTTAGACTCACGTCCATCGAGTCCGTGACACGATCCAGCCATCTCACCCTCTGTCGTCCCCTTCTCCTCCTGCCCCCAATCCCTCCCAGCATCAGAGTCTTCCAATGAATCAACTGTTCACGTGAGGTGGCCAAAGTATTAGAGTTTCAGCTTTCGCATCATTCCTTCCAAAGAAATCCCAGGGCTGACCTCCTTCAGAATGGACTAGTTGGATCTCCTTGCAGTCTAAGGGACTCTCAAGAATCTTCTCCAACACCACAGTTCAAAAGCATCAATTCTAAAGTGCTCAGCCTTCTTCACAGTCCAACTCACATCCATACATGACCACAGGAAAAGCCATAGCCTTGACTAGATGGAAGCACCTCATATTTTGGGATTTTGTCACTTGAAACTAATCCTGGTACACACTGCTGAACACAAGCTGTGAACATACACTGCTACAACTGAATGACCTCAAAGGCAGCAAGTGACAGACATGGGTGCAGTTCAGAAAACACCCAGCATCTAATGGGTGCTGTAGTCTGAGCTGCATGTTGATCATAGTACTTTTCATCACCTGCACTTATGCCCCGTTCCAAGTAGAATTGTTCTTTAGTTGCCCTCTGACTCCTGACCTGCATAGGGGGATGGGGTGTAGCTGGATCACAGAGAAGGTAACTACTTGAATGGGAGATGCAAACCTTAGGAGTATTTGCAAACCCATTACTTTTTGGAACTGTTTAAAAGTAGTGTTTTTATATAAATCACCATGGTCATTTGAGAAGACAGTGTCAGGCTGAATTTTTGTTGATGCCTCTACTGCCATACATGCATCATTGTGAGGTTTATGTGCACAGTTTTATTCAACCCAACAGATGCTTACCACATCCAGGAACACAGGAGACAAAAACTCCCTGCCTTCATGGGACATGTTTCTGGTTAAAGGAGACAGATAATAAGTTATATATATATATATACTATACTAGAAAACTACACAGGGCATAATGTAAATTCTACACAACAGTATGTTGGAATAAGTGTTGTGAAGATAAAAACTTAGGAATGGGGTTCTAAGAAGCACAATAGAGAAGTAGATAGATCAATGGGCCAATCAGCTGTAGAACCACGATGAATATTAATGAAAAAGGACTCATCTAGTGACCTGATATACATTAGTCAGTGGAGAAGTCAGCAGCGGGGGTGGGTGCTGGCTTCTTGAGGCAGAGGCCTAGGGGGAGACCGAGGGGGCCGCTGCCTGGGGCGTGCGGGGCGTGGGGCGGTGGTCTGCGGTTGTGCGGGAAGCCCATCCACCCTGGGGTGGGGGGGTGTCTGGCTGCTGCTCTGCTCCCTCCTCAGTCTCCAAAGCTCCTCTCCAGGCCAAGCTGAACCCAGACTGACAGAGCATAAAACGGCCACAATCGCCAATCTAACTTTTTCAAACCTAAAACCGTGTGAGTCGCCACCGAGCACCAACCGGTCTCCGCGTGGATGTTCTCGCCTTAACTGCAGTTGCGCCTGAAAGTCACCGCCTCTGAACTGCGCGGGTGACGGCGCAGGAGCCCCAACACGGTCCCAGGTGCACCCCCAAAACAATCTGAACGACACCCGCTCACTCGGCCCGCGAGAGGCCGCCCTACCCAGCCGCCCTTCCATGAGCCCTCCCTGCCCACTCGCCCTTCCATGCACCCTTCTCGGCATCTCCACCCTTCGTCCGCGTCCCCGCCGCCGAAACCCCGGAGGCCTCGAGGATGGAACAGGCGGTTCACACACATGCTGCTGGAGCCCGGGGCTCCAAAATCTTCTAACTTTCCGATTGGAACCTGGATCCGCGGGGGCGCAGCTGACCGCACCGCGCATGCGCCCCGCGCCCCGGAAGCGCTCCTGTGCCCTCACGGCGACCCGGAAGTGGCCCCGGCCTCGGGCGGGAGGGAAGAGAGCTGAGGAGGCGAGGCTGACGGCGCAACTGTTGCCTGCGCGATGGCGGGGACGGCGCTCAAGAGGCTGATGGCCGAGTACAAACGTGAGTTCGAGACTGCACCTTGCCTGCCGTCCGGTGCGGGGCGTGCACTCCGTCGGTGCGCCGTCGGGATGGGTTCGTGCGACCGCCCGGGGCCGCCCGCGACGTCCGGCTGGGAGAGGCCGGCGTGGCGCTGGTCTGGAGACGCCGGCTCTGCGTTGACGGAGGGCCGGCTGCCCCAGCCTCGCGGACGCCCGCGGGTCGGGTCGGGGCGCCTCGCCGGCCTCCTGGGAAGTCCAGAAAGCGTCCCGGGGGTAGTGGGGAGCGCATTGTGATGGGCCGGAGGTGAAAGGTCAGACTCGGGCCTGCGCTTTAACGACGGGTTTTTGAGGGGTGCCCCCTACCTTCTTCTGGGTGGTGTTGACACTGCGTCCTTAATGCTTAGTGCGCTTAGGATTTTCTGATGTTTGCTGAAGGCAAAGGGGAAAACGAGAACCGTCCTCTGCCTTCTACCGCGGAGGCCCCTTGGAGTCTCGGTGATAAGTGGGGGACGAATGCTCTTGTGTTTGCTGGGACAGGATGGCAGCCTGCGTGCGGTTCAGACCTGCAGTCCGACCTTGGCCTGGCCCTCGCCCTGCACCTTCCCCCATCCCCATCTGTGAGGGTGGGGCTTAGGCAGGTGCCTGACAGCTGGCTGTCTAGAGCGTGCGCTGCGACCGTTGTTATACTGGGGACACTTTCAGAAGAAACTCAAACTATCGTAATGAATGTCATAAAGCGAACCGGTAAACCTTCGCGCACCCTAAACCTTCTTGGTGGCCCTGCACAGAGAGTATTGGTGTTTGGCTGGAGGGAAGGAACCACAGTGTTGCAAGTGGAGGCTTATTAAAATAAACGTTTAAACAGTGCTCACCACCCAGTGTTCGCTAAGGTAAGAATGTATATTTAGGAAAGACTTTTGGGGGCAGAGTGGGGAGATACGGTTCCCCCTGAACAGATTGGGGGTGGGGGGCCATTGCCTCTGTCTCCTCATGGGACACCTGGCTGGAGTCAGGTGTCTGGGGACACATGCCGTCCTCTGCCGTCCTAGTGTGTGTTGCTGTGTCTGTTTGTGTGTTTGACCCTGTTTGTAGACTGCCAGCAGGTGTTATTTTTGTAGAAGACACTATAAAACCCCTGCACAGGGAATTCAGGTGGCTGCTTCAGTCTAGTTTTTGCATCATTGACCTTGTATTTCCTCATGTTGTCCCTTTACCATACTTACAAAAGTCTCATTAACTATTTCAACCACATTGTCAGCTTGTAGTAATAAAATATAAATAGCAGTTGATTTTTAAAGCTGTATCACAGAAATGTATCTTGTGTGTTTTAATGTGTAAATGCACAACATTTTGGAGTGTGTGTAGCACAGAGCTCTACAGGTGTCTCCCAACGACTCCAGTCCCCGGTTACCCATCAGACACTGACCTTGGCACCGCTGTGAGGGACTTTGGAGATGTTGGTAACTAAGGAGCTGACGTTAAGGTGGGGAATGTGTCCTGGGTTATTGGGATGGAACCCAGTCGTCACATGAGGCCCCCAAACAGATGAGGAGGCAGGAGGGGAGGTTGGGGACCCAGAAAAAGGATCCCCCTGCCAGGGCTGGGCCAGGACCGGAGGAACACGGTGGTCTCTGGAACCTGAGGACGACCCCTGGCTGGCAGCGGTGAGGACCCGGAGCCTTGGTCCTGCAGCCACCGGGAGTGGGATCCTGCCAGGCCCCTTGGTGAACTTGGGTGGCAGCCTTGTGAGAGTATCAGCAGAGAATCAACTGGCCTGTGGGTGCCCAGCCTCTAACACAGAAATTGTGAGGTCATCAGTGGGTGTTGTTTTCAGCCACTGAGTTTGCAGTCGTTGTCACATCAGCTGTAAAAAATGACTATAGTGTATTATGGGGGGTTTTGTTGTTGATCCTGGTGGCTCAGAGGTTAAAGCGTCTGTCTCCAATGCGGGACACCCGGGTTCAATCCCTGGGTGGGGAAGATCCCCTGGAGAAGGAAATGGTAATCCACTCCAGTATTCTTGCCTAGAGAATCCCATGGACGGAGAAGCCTGGTAGGCTACAGTCCATGGGGTTGCAAAGAGTTGGACACAACTGAGCGGCTTCACTTACTTACTTGTTGATGCTGTATCTCAGGAACATGACAAAATTCCACTTAGTGATTCTTGTCTTTTGTGCCTTAGCATCCTGGCTTGCTGTCTTCCCGCATTTTTGGGTGGTGCATCCTTTGGGAAGGTATCCCCCCCAGAAGCAGCTTCTGTGCATGAGGGATTAGATAGATTTGGATGGGGTTTAGGCCCACTCGGAGAAGGCAATGGCAACCCACTCCAGTACTCTTGCCTGGAAAATCCCTTGGATGGAGGAGCCTGGTAGGCTTCAGTCCATGGGGTCGCGGAGAGTTGGACACGACTGAGCGACTTCACTTTTACTTTTCACTTCCATGCATTGGAGAAGGAAATGGCAACCCACTCCAGTATTCTTGCCTGGAGAATCCCAGGGACACGGGAGCCTGATGGGCTGCCGTCTATGGGGTCGCACAGAGTCAGACACGACTGAAGCGACTTAGCAGCAGTAGTAGGCCCACTGTCTTGTACTTGAATAGTCATAGAACTGCAGAAACTCTGAGGTGGTAGGATCTTGGGTGTGAGTCTGTTCAGGCTCCTGATTATACAGATTTTGTAGCGAATTGAGTAACAGACAAAATGATTTGCCCAGGTTCTTACAGCCAGAAAAAAAGAGGGAAAGAACCAAAGTGTCTTAAACCGACCTCTTTTCTTGATGTTTTATCTTTATGCATTTGGGATTTTCTAGGGGTATCATAGATGGACTTAGAGCTCCTGTAGCAACTCATCACAATCTAGTGGGCTTAACACAAAAGAAATTTATTATGTCTCAGTCTGGAGGCTAGAAATCCAGCAAAGTGTTGGTGGGCCTCGTTCCTCTGAAGGCTCTAGGAAGGATCCTTCCTTGCCTCTCCCAGCTTCTACGGATTGCTTTCCATGGCTGGCTTCCCTCTAATAAAGATGCCAGTCATCGGTTAGGACCCATCCTAATCCGGCGTGTCCTTGTTTCAACTCGATTACATCTGCACAGCGCCCGTTTCCAAATAAGGTTACATTCACACTCTTCGGGGGCACTGTTAAAGCCAGTTAGGTATAGTAGGAACCTCAAACTTAGGTGTGTAGAGCCGAGCCCCTGTGCTCCTGCACCTGTTGCCCCACAGCCTTCCCTGTCTCAGCTGGAAGCAATCCGTAGAAGCTGGGAGAGGCAAGGAAGGATCCTTCCTAGAGCCTTCAGAGGAACGAGGCCCGCCAACACTTTGCTGGGATTTCTAGCCTCCAGACTGTGACATAATAAATTTCTTTTGTGTTAAGCCCACTCGACTGTGATGTGTTGCTACGGGAGCCCTAAGTCCATCTATGATACCCCTCGGCCTTGTTCTTTCAGTTGTTTGGGCTGCAAGCCTTTGATTGTCTTTGCTGGTTCATGTTATTCTGTATCCACGTGTAGTCTGGTGACCCACTTTCAGACTTTCTCCTCTATCTGGGGTTCCACGCTGGCCCAGGCTCTGTTCCCAGCACAGGAGAAAGTCAGATTGGGTCACTCTGCCCAGAAGCCTTCTTAGCCTCTGAATGCCCCAGCCCTTCTGCCTCTGATCTCATCGACCCTTCTGCCCAGTATGACTCTTCAGCTTCGTGGGCAGCCCTTCCCTGCCCCACTTCCCTGGAAATGCTGTCTCTGAACACCAGACACCCTGGCCTTCCTGTTACTGTTGTCCTTCCCTGTCTTTAACTCTTTATAGCTTTTTAAAGCTTTTATTGTGAAAGATGTTATATTTTAAACAATATAGGAGGTGTACATTCAGATGATATAGTAAAATGACACCAGCTTAAGAAGGAGAACGTTAGCAGGAACCAAGCAGTCTGGTGTGTGTTCCTTCCCACCCCCACCAGGAATGACGACCATCGAATTCTGTGTGACTTGTTCTTTTCTTTATAGTTCTGTCACTTAATATCCTCCTGCGTGCACGCATGCCAAGTCGCTTCAGTCGTGTCTGACTCTTTATGGCCCAATGGACAGTAGCCCACCAGGCTCCTCTGTCCATGGGATTCTCCAGGCAAGAACACTGGAGTGGGTTGCCATTTCCTCCTCCAGGGGCTCTTCCCCTCCCAGGAACTGAAGCCGCGCCTCTTCTGTCTTCTGCTTTGGCAGGCGGGTTCTTTACACTAGTGCCACCTGGGAAGCCTGTAATATCCTCCTATACGTTTTACTGACTTTTGCCTGGTTTTATACTTAGTGGAGATGGGATTGCACAGCATGTATTCTGCACATTGAGTTNCCTTCTGTCTTCTGCTTTGGCAGGCGGGTTCTTTACACTAGTGCCACCTGGGAAGCCTGTAATATCCTCCTATACGTTTTACTGACTTTTGCCTGGTTTTATACTTAGTGGAGATGGGATTGCACAGCATGTATTCTGCACATTGAGTTTTTGCTCAGCACTGTTTCTGAGATTCATTTATTAGAGCTGTGTCCATTTTCACTGCCGAGTACTGGTTATGTGTTACACAAGTGTTTTATCCCTGTTTGTGCTTTGTCTTTCAACCTTTGTGGTGTCTAGTTTCCTAGCCACTCTTTTGTAAGCAGTTTTATTGAGGTATACTTGACCTGCAGTAATCTGGTATATAAAGGGTTCATTGATGACTTTGGTGTACATGCAGCCATCTCACCTCCCCAGCCTCCTCCTGCCTCTTTGTAATCCTCTGAACCCTATCTTTCCTGCACACCCAGCGCCCGGGCAATGACTAATCCACCTTCGGTCCATGTTTATCACTCTCCTAGTTGTTTGTACTTTCTTTGTCAAAGGTCTTTCACTCTGCAGTCATGTTGCGATTCCTCAAGGTTGCTGCTTTGGCCAGTTGTCGCTCCCTGTCCTTGCAGAGGGACATTCCTCTGTGTGGGCAGACCTGCCACGGCTTGTCACTGCGTTCGCCTGTCAGCGGACCTTTTGGTTGTTTCTAGTTTTCTTGGCTGTTACAGGTAAACCTGCTGTGAACATTTGGCTCCCTGTCTTTCTGTGGACATACGCTTTCGTTTCTTTTGAGTAAATTCCTGGGTCACATGTGAGATGTGTTTGATTTTTAAAGAAATAGCCATACTGTTTTCTCAAGCAGTCGCACCTTTTACCTCCCCACCAGCAGGTAATCAGGAGGCCACCGACCTGCTGACGCTTGGTGTGATCAGGGTTAGAGTGTTAGCCATTCTGCTGGGTGTGCAGTGGAATCTCATTGTGGTTTTAGTTCCTGTTTCTATATGCCATCCCTGAAGCTTTATTGATGATATGTCCTGAGTCTTTTGCTCAGGTTTTAATTGAGTTTATTGTTTCCTTTTTACACCCTAAGAGTTCTTTGTATGATGCTGGTGCAGGTCTTTTGTTGGACATTTTGGAAGTGTTCTCGCTTGGACTGACTTGCCTCCTGAAACCTGCGGTGAAGCAGGCGCTGCTGCCCGGCTGGCGTCTGGAGCACCCTGTGCAGGGTGAGCTGTGCGCGCTGGCTGGCTGGCAGGACTCTTGCTCCTTTGCTTGGCTTCCCTCTGTCCCTTGAATGACGGCACCTGCGGCTTGCCTCGTCATTTTCATAACAGTGCCTTTCAAAGAGCAAAGGTTTTAAAATTTTCAGTGACGTCCAGTTGATTGACTTTTAAGCCATTTTTTGCTTCCTGTGTTATGTTTAAAAAATCATTGCCTAACATAAGCTCACTAAGGTTTTCTCCTGTGATTTCTTCATACTGTTACCTCTTACATTTCAATCTGTGATTCATGTCAAGGTTTAGTGTGTGGTATGGGATAAAGATCAAGGTTTATTTGCAGATGATTTCCAAATGGCTCTCTAAGTTTTTGAGTGCTGCATTAGTTTGCCTGGGCCTCTGTAACAAAGTGCCACAGGATGAGGAGCTTAAGCCACGGAAACCGCTTCCTTACATCAGACATCCAGTTGCAGCGGCACTGGTCCCCGAAGCCTGTCTCCTGGGCATGGAAATAGCCGTCTCCTCCCTATCCTCACGTGTCCATCCCTCTGCATGCCTGTGCCCTAATCTCCTTAAAAGGACACCTGTTAGATTGGATTGGGGCCCACCCCCATGACCTCATTTAATTTTAATTCTTTTTTAAAGATCCCAGTTATGGACTTTTCTCCATTTTGTGCCACTAACTGCATCCTGGAGTTCATTCTGTATGAGGACACAGAGGTGTCCCATCAGTAGGGGCATCATAATATGACTGGTCCCCTGTTGATAGAGATTTGGGTTGTTGCCAACTTTTTTGTTTGTTTGTTTGCTATTACAAAAAGCCTTGAAATAACTAACTTTACTCACATGTCTTTTCTTATTTTTACCCTTGTGTCCAGGGGATAAATTCCAAGAAATAGGACTGCTGGTCAAAGTTTATATTTTATTTTGTGCGGTATCTATTTCTTAAGTCACTACTTAAAACAATGTTTTTATTAACCAATTATCATTCTCAAGGAATCAGTGGCAAAGAATGGGCATTGCAAATTTCTCTGATATTAAGATTTTGTTTCTCTTTTTGAAGTTGTTTTTATCATTAAACATGAAACAGTATGGTTGTGTGTGTTGAGTTTTAAAAACAAAACAGCAGAACAAATAAACAGAGCGTTGCTTGTTGTTAGGTCGCTCAGTCATGTCCAGCTTTTTGCAGTCCCACGGACTGTAGCCTGCTGGGCTCCTCTGTCCATGGGATTTCCCAGGCAAGAGAATACTGGAGTGGGTAGCCGTTTCCTCCTCGGGATCTTCCCAACCCGGGGATTGAACCCACGTCTCCTGCATCGGCAGGTGGGCTCTTAGGGTTGCTGTAACCCTTTGCTGACCAGTAGATGCCGCTGTTGACCAAGGATGAGGGTGGGCAGGTTGCTGGAGGTAGCAGTTCTCCAACTGCAGAGTTTAGACCTTGCCCCTCCCTGAAGGGACGGTGTCATTGAGGGGGTTGGGGGGAAGTTCCCAGGGGAACTCCATGCAGGAGGAAAAAGGCCAGCTCTTTTGGTGCAAGTTCCTCCCCAGGCCCAGGCACCTCACTCCCTTCTACTGACATTATATCCCCCACCCCTCTTTAGCTCTTTGTAGTTCATCTACCCTAATCAGTTGAAGCAGTGACCGATTTTATTTTCTTGAGCTCCAGAATCACTGTGGACAGTGACTGCAGCCATGAAAGTAAAAGACACTTGCACATTGGAAGGAAAGCTTTGAGAAACTTAGCATATTAAAAAGCCGAGACATCACTCTGCTGGCAAAGGTCCATCTAGTCAAAGCTATCGTTTTCCCAGTAGTCACGTACAAACGTGAGAGTTGGACCGTAAAGAAGGCTGAACACCCAAGAATTGATGCTTTCAAATTGTCATGCTAGAGAAGACTCTTGAGAGTCCCTTGGACAGCACAGAGATCAAACCAGTCAATCTTAAAGGAGATCAACCCTGGATATTCATTGGAAGGAATGATTCCAGAGAGGTCTCCTTACTCTTAACTACTGTGCTTGATCAGGGTCCATTCTCTGTCCCTTTTGGGAGCATGCTATGTGTTACTGTCTAAAACTGCTTAGTCACATCCAGTGACTTCTCACCTGCTACTTCCTCATATTTTTCTAGAAGTGGATTCATAGTGGTGGTTGTTATAATTTATTACAAGTTGCTCTGCACAGAAGCATCTTTGTTGCTACGTAAAAACAATTAAAAAAAAAAAATTCTTCAGCGTGTCTCTTGGTGCCCGTGTGCACACAGACCTGAATTTACGCTCTGGAGATGACTCTCTGGGTCGTGTTTATTGTTGTTCAGTTGTTAAGTCGTGTCTAACTCTTTCGCAACCCCATGGACTGTAGCTCACCAGGCTCCTCTGTCCTTGGGATTTCCCCGGCAAGAATATGTGTCTGTGGCTGAGCACTGTCCCTGGTGTAGATGGATCGCACCTTGTTCATTTACCATAGACATATATTTGGGTTGTTTCCTACGTGAGGCTGTTAAGATGCTCCTATGCCAGGAACATTCCCATACGAGTCTGTGGGCACATACATTTTACATTTTATTTAATTTTACTCCATTCCTGTTTTCAGGTGCCATCCTGTGTTCGGGACCCCTGATTTATGTGTCCAGCCTGGACTACTCTTCGGGGCTCTAGTCACAGGCCCAGTTTCCCCCTTGACAGTCTGCACTTGGATGACTTGCAAGCATCTTTAACTTGATGTTTCAGAACTAGACTATTTTCATCCTTCTGAAACCTGTTTCTCTGGTGGGATTTTCCAGCTCAGCAGCACGCATCCTCCCTGTGGTTCAAGTCTGCTGTGCAGTTGCACCCTGACTCTCCCCGGCTTCAGTGGCCCACAGAGTTCAGCAAGGTGCCAGGGCTTCTTGGGGCTGCCTGGTCACTGGCTCCTCTGTAGGAACAGAGTGGTTGGGTCACCACACCGGCAGGTGCTAAACGAAGAGGGGCCTTGCGGGGTCCTCTCCCAGAGAGGACTCAGGAGACTGCAGGTCCTTAGTGCAGCATTATCGTTTTGATGACCGCTGTCAACATGACAGGAATTCCCATTCAGTTGGGATATAATATATCATGTTTGATTTGTGAGCTTAAGTCACAATAACCAGCAGGAGTATTTTGGAAAGTTAAGCCAGTTTGTTCGTTTGTTTGTTTCTTCATTGTAAAGTGAAAGTGTTGGCGGTTCTGAAAGTTTCCTTTTTGCTGGCAGAAAGAACTACTCAGAGTCTTGATCTGAAGGGTCAGTGCAGCTGGCATTCACTTGGGACAAGCAAAATTTCCATTCGCTACTATGTATGCTATGTCATGTATGAATAGCTGTATGTATGTTTTACAGCTTTTTGTTAAAATGCAAGGTAATATGCATTCTTTCATAATGGCCTTACCTTTTATCTTACAGAATTAACGCTGAATCCTCCAGAAGGAATTGTGGCAGGTAAGGTTCTGTGAAGTTCAGTCTTTATCATTTACTCCTAACTGCCAAAGTTTCCTACAAAATTAAAGTTCTGGAATTTCTTCTTTCCCTGCAGGCCCCATGAATGAAGAGAATTTTTTTGAATGGGAGGCATTGATCATGTGAGTTTATCATATGTGTTGTTTGGTTTTAAGCCTTTTCTAGAAATTAGAACTGTGTATCACGTTCAGCAGTGTGACTGCTTGGAGGCGTCAACGGAGAGAGAAAGGCCAAGTGCGCTGCTTTGGTTGAGTTTTTCTCTGTCTGCTGATCTGAAAGCAGAAAATGGCATGAACATTTGAACTAATTTACAAAACAGAAACTGTTGCACAGCCTCAGAGAATAAATTTATGATTGCCCGGGGGATGGATGGGGGAAGGGATAGTTAGGGAGTTTGGGATGGATGTGTACACAGTGCTAGATTTAAAATGCATAACCCACAGGGACCTGCTCTGTAGCACTGGAACTCTGCTCAGTGATATGTGGCAACCTGGACGGGACAGGAGTTTGGGAGACAAGGATACATGTATATGTATGTGTTGGCGGTTCTGAAAGTTTTCTTTTTGCTGGCAGAAAGAACTATGTCTGACTGAGTCCGCTTGGTGTCCACTTGAAACCGTCATGTTGTTAATCAGTTAAACCCAAACATAGAGTAAGAAGTCTGAAAAGAAAAAACAACTCAAACAGCAGGAACATCCATCCAAAGGGAATGAGTGTTTCCTTAAAGACAGTGAGAGGCTTAGTTAAGTATTTGTATTTGTAGAGTTTCAGAATAATGAAGTTTGGACTCTGGGTTAGCCTCAAACAGAATGGGCTCAGGCTTTGAAGAGTCCCTGTGAGCCTGGGGCCCTGGCGGTGGGGCGGGCTCCTCAGGGTGCAGGCATGGCCCCAGGCCTGTGGGTGCAGCCTGGATTCATCGCCCCCTCCCCACCCCTCCCCTTCTCCCCGCCTTCCCAGTCCTTCTGGTCCCCTGCTGGTGCTCCTTTTCTGTGTACCTTGTCAGGCCTTCCCTTGTCCCTGACTTAAGAGACGTGGCTTAGTTCTAAGGTGAGCGGTGGAGTTCCTGACTTCATTCTAGAAAGGTTCTGCCTGGATGTCATATATCACTGTTAAGTGTCACTTCTTGGAAAGAGCAGTGGACTTCTGACTCCAGAGTGTTCTTTGGCCCTGTGACCCAGGCCCTTGTTTTCTTTTGACCTTAGGTGTTTGATTCTTGACCGTTCTTAGCTGGTATTTTAAACAAAATGTGGGTAGGTAGAATTTAGGAAGTTGAAAGTAAACCCGGTCTCGGTGTTCTCGTTGGTGAGATGAGACCTTTCAGTCGGCCAGCAGGTTTTCTTCAGGCGGGTTTGTCGGGTCGAGCCGCGCTCTGGCCGGGCTGGCTCGGGGGGTGTGTGAGGTTTGCCGGGGCAGGTGTGCGCCTGGGTCTGCAGTGTACTTAGCATCAGGAGACGCTCTGCATTTGCTCAGTGCTCCTATCAGGCTTAGTCTGAGAGACAAACTGCTGCTGAGTGTTGTCTGTGGAGCTTAGATTAATACACGAAAATTGGTGTGAAAGTGAGGTTTTTTGATAAGCAAATTGTTTTAAAAATCATCAATAAACACTATCCAAAGAAAATAAGTCACACCTAGCATTGCCTCATCGTTTGTTACAGCCAGTGGCTTGGGCCTGTGATGCCCATTTCTTTCCTGTGGGGAAGCGGTTTTGCAGAAGGATGACTTCACAGTCTGTGTTTGTATCTCACAGGTACTGTCTTCCATCCCCTAAAGCAGGTCCAAACTGGAGGCTGCGTCTCCTGGTCAGCATGTCTGCGTTTGAGGCACTCAGGTCTCCTGTTTGAATCCCGTGAACTTGGTCTGTAATACGTCCTTTCCATCTGTCAGGTCACGTGCGTTCTCTCTGTTCCGCCCAGGGCAGCCCATCTGTGGGTGCACAGGGGTCAGCGAGCCCCTGATGGCCCTTCAGCCTTCCCAAGCTGTGGCCGAAGCGCACTTAACAGGACATAAGAAGCCCTTCTGGGACACTCGTGCCTTCCAGTGTGTGTGTGTGTGTGTGTTTTAAGGATTTACTGTTAGGAATCTGTTAGAGTAAATATTACTAATTATAGGTAAATAGTATAAAACTAAACCAATATTTTGAAAACTTATCTTAAAAAGTGATTAGGACTACTTTTAGGTAGAGCACTTTTGTGTTTGAATAGGCTTTTGCGTTAGTGTGGAATTCCCCGGCCCCGGGATCTGCTGAGATTGTGGGTTTTGGTCCCATTCCAGATTCTTCCACAAACAAGAGGCCGTTTACAAATGTGCTGAAAACATCTATTAAGGAATTAACTGTCCTCCCATTGATTTGTCTTACTCCGCTGTTCTGGCAGACGGCTGAGTTTTGCTCCTTGGTGTGATAGGTTTTCTCTTTCCTCTTTTTATTTGGTTGTTTCCAGAGTTCCCGCCATCCCCTTTTGCTTCTAAAAAGCGCCACGCCTGCTTCTGGGAGCCCGGTACTGTTGGGCTTTGCTGGAGTGCTTACCTGCAAGGCCTCTGCTGTGCAGCGAGGAAAACGTCTGTTCAGATGTCCCAGCAGCAGATACCGAGAGCCAGTCATATGAGGGCCTCGTCTGAGGATACGGACATGTCCCGGGTAACCCCACAGCTCTGCCCTGAAAAAGCAAGGTTAAGGGCTTAGGATGGGAAACCCAGCAAATTAAGGAACAGTAATAAAGTTGCCACAGCCTGTTCTTTGACTAAAGGAGACAGGAACTCCAGTGACTCTCAGCTCAGCTTAAGGTCGAGTTTGAGCCCGTGGCCCAGGGGGAAAGGACTGCTGAGGCCTGTGGGTCCCTGGGCTGTGCGTGTCTTGAGTGGCTTCATGGTCTTGGGCAGTCGCTCTGCCTCTCTGGATAAAAACCTTTGTTGACCAATGGCTTCACGTCCACCTTGTCCAGATCCAGGGTCTCTGGCCTGTGCAACCTCAGTGGCCCTTGGCCGCTGTGTGGCAGTGGACATGTGCTTTTGCAGGACAGGAGGAGCCCTGCCATGCAGGGTGGTAGTTTATCTTCCATGTCAGGACAAGATGTGGCGTCCTTGGAGTCTCGCTGCCTGATTTCTGTCCTACCTCAGGCTTCTTAAAGCAGCTGCCGTAGTCGAGCTGCTGTCCCATCTTCAGGTCAGGGCCCCGAGGCTGTGGTGAAAGGAGCAGGCCTGCCCCCCTTCCTGAATAGCTGGGCCCTTGGCTGACTCCATCCCCGTGTCTGCCGGCACATTCAGGTTCCAGCTGGTTCACACCCGCTGTGGCTAGGCTTCCCCGATTGGGGCCCCTCCTAGGCTGCGGCTAGGGTTCCTGGACTGAGGCCCTTCCTAGGCTGTGCTTGGCCTGTGCTGAGTGCCGAGGCCACTGGCACAGTGCCGCCCTCTACACCAGGCTCTCATGGCGAGTCCAGAAACTGGCTCCCCTCGTGCCGTGGCTGCTCAGATGGACCTGAGCTCTTACAGCACGTGGAATGACTTGTACTGCATGTCCCCTGGCCCAGCAGTTTGCCACCTGGGGGTCCTTCATCAGAAGCGTTAGAAAGGACTTACTGGTGGTCCAGTGGATGAGAACCTGCCTGCCAGTGCAGGGGACGTGGCTTCCATCCCTGATCCGGAAGGATCCCATAGGCTGCAGGACAGCTAAGCCCTTGCACCACACCCACTGGAGCCCGTGTGCTGTAGGGCCCTTGAGCCACGACTGCTGAAGCCCACGCGCCTAGCACCCATGCTCCTCAACCAGAGGAGCCACCACGATGAGAAGCTCCTGTATTGCATCGAGAGAGGAGCCCCCCTCTGCAGCTAGAGAAAGCCCACACAGTGTCGAAGACCCAGCGTAGCCAAAAACAAAACCTGGAAAAAAAAGGTGTTGTGAACACCTGTGTGTGAGGACGTCCATTGCAACATTCACTGCAGTCATTAAAAAAAGTGGAAATGTCATTGTCCAGCCCAATTTATGGACATCCAGTCTGCAGGATGCCGACGGCATGGCCACAGATCGTGCAGATGTTGGAAGGCTGGTCTAGACCAGTGTTGTCCCTGAGTAGGGCCTCTCCTGTGGGATGCTGGGCCCTCTCTGGAGACACTGTGGCTGANCAGCCCAATTTATGGACATCCAGTCTGCAGGATGCCGACGGCACGGCCACAGATCGTGCAGATGTTGGAAGGCTGGTCTAGACCAGTGTTGTCCCTGAGTAGGGCCTCTCCTGTGGGATGCTGGGCCCTCTCTGGAGACACTGTGGCTGACACCCCCGGGTGACAGGGAACGCTCCCACTCAGGGAGAGTGCTGAGTGCCCCACAGTGCCCAGGATGCCCAAGGTGGCAGTGGTGTTGAGGTTGAGAGACCCTGGTGTGGCCGAGTACTTTGAGCAGCTTTATTGAGAAAGGATCTACATGCAGAGTTTTACCTGGATCTCGTGTGCCAAGTCAGTGATTTTTTAGTACATTAAATAAGGAGAGTTTTGCAGTCATTTTTAGAGCATTTCCAGAAAAGTGCTCATGTCCGTGTGCACGCAGTCCCCACTCCCGCCCTCAGCCGCCAGCGCCATTGATCTGCTCTCTGATTGTTGGCTGGCCTTTTCTGGACTTTTCCACAAGTGGAGTCACAGGATAGAGCCTCTCGCTCCTTCTCTGGGCGTGGTGCCTTCAAGGTTCCTCCGTGCAGCCTGGGGCAGCAGCTCCAGCCTGTGAGCTTTACCCACTGTGCAGGGATCTGCTCACCCGCCAGCAGCTGTCTGGCTGCTCCCCTTTTGGGCTGTTGTGACCGTGCAGCTGTGAACTTTGGGTCTGAGTGTGCAGACAGGTGTCCCGTCCCCTGGGCCAAATGCCCAGGAGTAGACTCACAGAGCCACCGTTTCACGTTCCCACCTGAGTGCTGAGTGTGTACTTCACTTCCTCACCATCTCCGTGTCATCTGATGCCAGCTGTCCTGGTGGGTGTGAGGTGGATCTCAGTGTGGGTTTGGTCTGCATTCCCCTGGTGACCGATGCTATTGAGCATCTTTACATGGGCTAAAGAGCCATTCAAATGTCTTTCTTGGTGAACTTAGCCCCAGTTTTAATTGGGTTGTCTTTTATTTAGTCCTAAGAATTCTTTATATATTTTGGATGCAAGTCCTTTATCAGATGTATAGTTTTCAGATATTTTTTTCCCAGTCTGCATATTTTCTTTCCATTTTTTAATTTTTTAGGCCATGCTGTGTGGCATATGGGATTTGGGATCTTAATTCCTCAACCAGGGATCAAACCTGTGCCCCCTGCATTGGGAGTCTTAACCACTGGACCACCAGGGAAGTTCCTTTTCAATTTCTTAAGAGAGTCTTTTGAAACGCAAAGGTTTTTATTGCTGATAAAGTGCAGTTTCATGGGGTCGCACATGACTGAGCGACTGAACTGAACTGAAAGTGCAGTTTAGCAGTTTTTCCGTGTATAGGTTATGCTTTTGGTGTCATATATCCACGGTAACAAAGATTTTCTCTTAGGTTTTCCTTTAGAAGTTTTATATTTAAAGTTAACTAAATTTAGAGTTGAGGCCTGTTTTGGGTAATTGGGGGTATAGCATTGGGTAGGGGCACCTTCATTCTTTTGCATGTGGCTGTCCCTTTGTCTTGCACCATTTGTTGAAAAGAAAATCTTTCCTGGGTTGAATCACTTTGGACCTTTGTCAGAATGAGTTGGCCCTTAGTGCGAAGGTTCTGAATCCTGTCCTCTTGACCTGGGTCTCACCCTGTGTGAGGGCCACGCGTTCTTCGTCACTGCAGTTTGGTAGTGTGTGTGGAACTTGGGGAGTGTTCTGTTCTCCTTTTTCAAGGTGTTTTACCTGTTCTGGGCCCCTTGTGTTTCCACTGGAATCTGGGGATCAGCTTGTCAGCTTCTGTGAAGAAGCCGTTGGGATTTGATCGGGATTGTGCTTAGTCTTTAGATCAGTTGGAGGCATGTTGACTGTTTAACCATCTTGAATGCTCCAGTCTATGCACGTGGAATGTCTCTCCACTTATTCGGGTCTTAAAAAACTCCTCTTGGTGGTACCATAGTACTTTTAACGAAAAGTGACCCTGTTTTGTGGGTGAAGGTGTGAGTGGATGCGTGTGGAGGGAATCCTGGAGTGTAAGCAGACTCCGCAGTGGCTGCCTCAGAGCTGGGTCTGGAAGGGGGGCATTTGCATTTATTCTATATGCTGCTGTGTTTGCGTGTTTTCTAACAGACCTGTTTTCTCTAGAGTCAGAGTTTATGTTGTCGATGCTATTGTCCATGTCAGCATTCGCTATGACGTTCTTGTAACTGATGGACTTATTTTGTGAGCTTTAAGTATAGTTCAAATATATTTGATGTAAAGTTTTCAGAAATTTCTGTTACAGGAAAAGTTAGGGGATAAGTGTAGGCTATCTTTAGAGAGATTTAATCATGAAAATAATTATACGGAAGGGAGCTGTGTTTGCTACTACCGTACTTTCCTGAAATGGAAACCTGGTGCTTTTCTTCCTCAGAGTGACCAGCCCTGGTTCTCTACGTCAGGACCTGGGGTGCTGAGAACACAACAGCAGAGGCACACGGCTGTCTGGGCCCATCCCAGAGACAGTGCTGAGGAGGGCTGGTTCCAGGGGATTGTAGACACTCAGTCCAGCTAAGACCACCTGGCTCCCACTGGCCCCCGGGATGACAGCTCCCTGTGGCCTGTCCTGTCTGTCCCACAGATGTGAGTCCTGTCAGCAGGACCTTCCTGGCAGCTTCTGCAGCCCCGTTGCTGGCCAGGTGGCCCTCATGCAGCAAGCATGCCTTCAGTGACTTGGGGGCCTTGAAGCACAGCAGGGCACCCCAGAGCTGGAGTCCTGGCTCCTGGGGGCTGTGTATGCAGCCCATGTGGGCAGGGGAGGCAGGGGCTTTGGCTTGAAGCTTTGACTGAGAGCAGAGCCAGGGGTACTGGAAGGAGGTGGTGCCCCTGCTCTGGCACCCCTTGGAGCTGCCTGCCCGCCCGCCAGCTGGGTGCTCCCTGAGGTTCTGCAGTGTGTGGGCAAGGGCGGTGCGCTCCCCTGACTGAGAGCGTCAGTGAAGCCTTGTACCCTTCTTTTTTACGCTTTCATATGCTTTTTATGGTCCTGACTTTGGAGAGTAATTGTCCCCAGGTGATCCAGTTCAAGGGTGTGCTAGTGAACGGGTTTACAGTCTCTCCATTACTTCAAGCCTTGTATGTACATTTGAGACATCTTGTCTGTGTGTGTGACAAACTTGAAAAAGAGAACAGCATAAAAACAGCTTCTTCCACACCTGTTGCAGCTGGAGTGATGGGCAGGCTGCGGTCCTGGAACATGCCTGGCGGGCAGATGGCTCACCGAGCCCAGACACACCCAGGTTCCACGGTGGAGCGCCCTGGCCTCCCCATCGCCTTCGGAATGCAGCCGTGGGCTTCTTGTGTTATCTCGTGTTACAGTTTTAGAGATGAGAAGCAAAGCACAGTTCTTCCCTTGAGGGTGATGTTGGAAGATTAACCCCGGGTGTCTCCAGTGTTTATTGGCTCTACAAGTGACCGCAACCACTGTCCTACAAGAGGACCGAGCCTTGCTGGGCCTGGTTGGGCGGGGACGTAGGTGCTGCGCTCACGGTGCTGGCCCAGGCCTCTCGCTCCCCGATAGCCGGGAGAGCAGAGTGGACTGCTGCTTTTACGGAGAAGGCCGAGGCCGTTCTGCTCTGCTCTGAATGCTGGTCTCAGAAAAGAAATGAAATACATCTCTCAGAGCTCTGCAGTAATTGAGGCCATCATTTTAATCGATTACAGTAGAAAATAACTCGTAGGCTTTGAGGAATTTGTGTTTGCCTCAGATAAATATGGTTTTGAGGTGAGGCCTTCTTCAGTGGAGGAGGAGCGAAGCTGTCCTAAAGTGTGGCAAGAAAACTGTCCAAAAACAACACTAATTATGTCTCCCATCTTAGCTCAGGAATTTACTCGATCGCATTTTCCGTGAAGTCAGCCGGTGTGCCACGCACATGTGGGCACACCAGCGTGCTGGGCCAAGGCGCCGGGTGTCCTGGAAGAGAGGAAGCCCCCATTTCAACCAGTAGCGAACCAGAGCAGTTGAAAGTAGCTTTGATATTTCAGATGTGGGAGCACTTTAGGAAATGTTTGATCTTGCTTCTGAAGCTGTGGACGACACAGTGGGTTTTGTTTTATTTTAAAGAAAGCCCTGTTATGAGAAACAAAGACCTGTTATCAAAGTCTTGAGCAAATACTAGTTGGCTCAGTCCAAAAACACGACCTACCTAGACATTCTTTTCTGTTCTGGCTCAGAGCTGCCAGGGACAGTGAGGCGCTGCGAGCCTTCCTGGTGTGCCCGTGGCCTGCTCTGCAGGCTCCTGGGTCAGCAGCCTGGACTGTGCTCTGCCTCGCGCCCCCTCAGCCACCCAATCTGGGACTCGGCCCGAGGTGGGGGGCCCTAGCCGAGGCCACAGCCCTCCTTGGCACCTCCCCTGGGAGGATGCGTGGGGAGCCCCGCAGGGGTGTTCATCCTCTGTTGTGAGCTCTCAGCTGGAGAAGGAGGCGGGTGCAGACCCCTTCAGAGGGGAAGGCTTGGGACAGCTGTCGGGGAGCCCCCCACACTCACCCCAGACTTCGGTACTGCTGTCTTGGATACTCGTGCACCCCACTGACCAGCTTTTCCCTCTGGTCTCCCCCAGAGTAGCAGGGACACAGCTTTCAGAATCCACGTGTGTGTCTTCCATCGAGAAAACGCGGCTCCACCAAACCTTGTCACCTTGATCTCGTTTTGACCGTTTCCACCTGCACCCCCGGCAGTGGCGCGGTGCCAGCTCTGCTGCGCTGGGCGCCTCCACCAGGAGAAGTCAAGTGTCTCTGCACAGGGAGCCTCTGCTGTAGCGCAGGCTGTCTGTCCCCTGCCGTCTTCGGGGCCCACGTGTTACGTTGGCCTCGGGCCCTCTCCGCTCCTGTGAAGAGAACAGGATCCGTCCTCCTTGTTGGACTGCCTGCTCCTCCCACAGTGTTGCCCTGTGTCACCGTGTGTAGCTGTTATTTGTCAGTTCTGCCTCCTATAAACGTTTGCTTAGGAAAGCTGGTTCAGGTGTCGGGCCTGTTTTATGAGACTTTTGTATCTGTGAGGGGAGAAGGTTCCTCCTTGACTCACTGTGAGCGGGATGGCTCGCCGCTCTCTCTGCTGGCCTTCCATCTGTCTGGTGTTCAGAATACTGTTTTTAAAATTTGACAGGACTTTGAAAGTGGTTTGGCCCGTTTCTGCCATTTTCCGCACAAGGAGGACGTGAACCCAGGCAGGCAGGCCCCTGCCTGGTGACAGCGAGGACTCGAGTGACTGTCAGCCCAGGGTGTGGCGCGAGCCCAGGCCTGCAGGTCAGGGCTAGCGGCTCACACACCTGCGCTCGCGCCTCATCAGTCAGCCATCCCTGTGTGCTCTGGTCTGCCCCTTGGAGGTTACAGAGTCACTTCTCAGGCACTTTCAAAAGCTACAACTAGCCTTCGAGATAACAGCTGGTGGCTGCTTGTTCGTTCAGTACAGTGGAGCCTTCTCTAACACGTGCCTTGGTGCGTGTCTTTATCATAGCATGTAGTTGTACTGCGCAGGCAGACAGGATCCTGGGCGCCCGCATGCCGGCTCCGTCTCTCTCCTCTGGTCCACTCCTCTGGCAGGTGCTGCGGCCTCATTCTCACCGTTGCTAATGTGAAACTCTGCCTGGCCCGCCCTTCATGGTTTAAGCCAGATGGGAAGGGGACAGCGACACAGTGCTTCCCATCCAGACCCAGTTCATCGTGTTATTTAGGTCATCTTTTCACCTACATTTATTTGTAAAGCAATAGAAGTATCCTGTACTTATGTCTAAAATGTGATAGACTTTGAAGAAAATCTACCTGTTTCTGTTTCTCTTTCTGTATCTTCCAGGGGCCCAGAAGACACCTGTTTCGAGTTTGGGGTGTTTCCTGCCATTCTGAGTTTCCCACTTGATTACCCGTTAAGTCCCCCAAAGATGAGATTTACCTGCGAGATGTTTCACCCCAACAGTAAGTGCTTCTGAAGTAGCGTGCTGGCTCCAGGGACGCCTGGAGGTGCATGCAGGCAGGCGTGTGTCGCGTGCCACGGTTCTGCTGTGTGTTTGGAATTTCCCATAATACAACGTTTAGACATTCACTGTGGATGGTAGAGGCAGCTGAAGAAGTCAGCAAGTTCAAGGTGATTAACGGTAAAATGCAACTGTGAAGACGATTTTGCGTACTTAAAAATAAGATTACATTGGAGATAAATACAGTCTTTAAAATGACACCTGTGATGTAGTTTAAAGACAAATGTGGCCAATAAGTTGTTGAGTTATGGGGGTGCTAATAGTCTGATAATATATTTGATGTTCAGATAATCAGTACGGTTTTAAAATTTAGCCTTACAGTGAGTGAGTATGCGTGCCGCTTTTATTTTGTTGTTTTTGAGAGAACTGTGTGACAATATCATGAAGGTTGGTCAGTCCACAAACACTGAGGGCAACCCAGCAGATTTGCTGTGGGTCACTGGGGTGCTGCAGTAAGCAGATAGTTAGAGGTGGGGGCTTGACGGGCAGGAGCTCCCATCTGAGGGCAACGATGGGCACTGATCACGGGGTTGTACAGATGAGAAGCCCCATGGGGGCCAGGAGGGCATCTGCAAGGTGGGTGTGGAGCCC
>SJYV01039933.1:0-27414 GCA_006410875.1 Neotragus pygmaeus | reverse complement strand
TTCAATTCAGTTCAGTTCAGTCACTCAGTCGTGTCTGACTCTTTGCGACCCCATGATCTGCAGCATGCCAGGCCTCCCTGTCCATCACTAACTCCTGGAGTTCACTCAAACTCATGTCCATTGAGTCGGTGATGCCATCCAGCCATCTCATCCTCTGTCGTCCCCTTCTCCTCCTGCCCCCAATCCTTCCCAGCATCAGGGTCTTTTCCAATGAGTCAACTCTTCGCATGAGGTGAGCTTCAGCATCAGTTCTTCCAACAAACACCCAGGACTGATCTCCTTTAGGATGGACTGGTTGTATCTCCTTGCAGTCCAAGGGACTCTCAAGAGTCTTCTCCAACACCACAATATTAATATCAAATTGAATACAGATGAAACTTACCAAGAGAACCAAGAGGATTATTATATGTTAATAACTATGCAAGCACATTGCTATACATCAGGAAGACACAATAGTCATGATTTTTTGTGGATTTAACTGAATAGGTCTGAAACATATAAGTTAAATCTAATATAAAGAACTTTTGCACAACAAAGGAAATCACTAACAAAATGAAAAGGCAACATATAGAATGGGAGAAAATGTCTGAAAATCATACATCTGATAAGATGTTTATTTCCAAAATACATAAGGTATTCACAGAACTCAACAACAAAAGAAAAAAAGAAATAAAATCAATTTTAAAAATGGACCAGAGTATCTGAATAGACATTCTTCCAAAGAAGGCATACTAATGGCCTCATGGTAGATGAAAAGTGCTCAACATCACTAATCATCAGAGAAATGCAAATCAAAGCCACACTGAGATAATCACCTCACATCTGTTAACAGCAGCTATCATCAAAATGACAAGAGATAAGTGCTGGTGAGGTTGTATAGAAAAGGGAACCCTTGCGTACTGTTGGTAAGATGTAAATTGGCACGGTCATTATGGAAAACAGTTTAGAGGTTTCTTAATAAAAATTTAATTACCATATGGTTCAGCAATTCAAATTCTGGGAATATTCCAAAAGAAACAAAAACATTATGTCAAAGAGACATCTGCAGCCCCTTGTTCATGGCAGTACTTATAATAACCAAGAGATGGAAGCAACCTGAGTGTCCACTGACCAATGAATAGAGAAAGAAGTTGTGGGACATAAAGAACATGGAAAGAATAAAAACAGTTCTTGAAAATTTAAAATATGACCAAAACCAGGAAAAATTACACAGAAAAGTTGGAAGATGGAATTTAAAAGATCTCCCAGAGGATAAACCAAAAACACAAAAAGAGATAAACGATTAGAAAATTAAGAGCACCAATCTGGAAGTTCCAATATAATAATAAAAGTTCCCCCCAAAAAAGACAGAGAAAGTAAAGGGAAGAAAATCATCAAAGTGTTTTGTTTAATGTCCCAGAATGTGAGTTCTAAAATTAAAATTTTCCAAATAGTACCTAGCACAATGGGTGAAGAAAGCCCATCCCGAGGCACATCATCAAGAAATTTCAAAACATCTAGAATTCTACAAGACAAATCTTCAAAGGAACAGATATGTTCAGACATTCAAAGTCTCAAAAAAAAGAAATAGCACTCATGCACCTTTTCCTGGAAAGCTACTGAAGCATGGTGGAGCCTATTATACAGAGGGAAGTAAGTCAGAAAGACAAACACCAATACAGTATATGACCCACTCCAGTACTCTTGCCTGGAGAATCCCATGGACGGAGGAGCCTGGTAGGCTACAGTCCACAGGGTCACAAAGAGTAGGACACGACTGAGCGAGTGCTTTGCCTTTATATATATATATATACATATATATATATTTATTTATTTATTTATTTATAAAAATAGTAAAAATTTATAAAAATAGGAAAATTTATAAAATTTATAAAAATGGTAAAAACAATCCTATATGCAAGGCAGCAAAAGAGACACAGGTGTAAAGAACAGACTCCTGGGCTCTGTGGGAGAAGGCGAGGGTGGGATGATATGAGAGAATAGCACTGAAACATGCCCGTTACCATACGTAAGATAGATGACCAGTGCAAGTTCAATGCATGAAGCAGGGCACTCAAAGCCAGTGGTCAGGAACAACTCAGAGGGATGGGGTGGGGAGGGAGGGAGAGGGCAGGTCAGGATGGGGGGCAGGCCGCGTGGGCACCTGTGTCTGATCCGTGTTGATGTATGGCAGGGGCCACCACAGTGTTGTGGAGTGATTGTCCTCCAATTAAAATAAATAAGTAAATTTTTGAACAAGAAAGGCAGTAAGCCGAGAAGGAAAGAAAAAGAAAGAAAGTGAAGTCGCTCAGTCAGGTCCGACTCTTTGCAACCCCGTGGACTGTATAGCCCACCAGGCTCCTCCATCCATGGGATTCTCCAGGCAAGAATACTGGAGTGGGTTGCCATTTCCTTCTCTGGGGGATCTTTCTGACCCAGGGATCGAACCCAGGTCTCCCGCATTGCAGGCAGATGCTTTAACCTCTGAGCCACCAGGGAAGGAGAAAGATGTCAAGTCAGGAACCAGGGAATGCAACCCGTCAGAGGCAAAAGCAACCCCTGGGCTAACAGAAGAGACCCCTCAAATCACAGTTCTACACCAAGTCTAAAGAGTAGTCAGTAAAGATTCAGCAAGTTAGAAGTATATCTGAGGAAAGATTTCTTCAAAATTAATACAACTATGTATGTGAACATACTGAGAGGAAATACACACTCTCTGGTGTTTGGGTTTGAGTTAATTAAAAATAAGCATAAAAAAGGCAAGTATTAACTTCAAGGAACACAAATTATTGTGCAAGAAAAGAAAAAAGTAATTCAAATAAACTATAAGTAGCCATTAAATTAGAAGAAAATATACAATGTTCTGCAGAACTTGAAAAAATACAGCAAATCTTTATGCATTTCCATGATGCTATTTCCAATACACAGTATTAATTTTAAAAGTAAACTATACAATAATGCAAACAGTAAAACATTTGCACAAAACTGTATATACAAAGTTGTACTAAATATTTCTATATGTGCTTAGTCGCTCAGTCATGTCCAACTCTTTGTGACGCCATGGAATGTAGCCCCCCAGGCTCCTCTATCTATGGGTATTTTCCAGGCAAGAATACTGGAGTGGGTTGCCATGCCCTCCTCCAGGGGATCTTCCCAACCCAGGGCTGGAACCCAGGTCTTCTGCATTGTAGGCAGATTCTTTACCATCTGAGCCATATACCATATGCCAATAGTAACATTATCCAAAATTTGGTTTGTGAATCAGCATTATCTGAGATATTGACTCATTGGAAAAGACCCTGATGCTGGGAAATGTGGAAGGCAGGAGGAGAAGGGCAGGATAAGATGAGATGGTTGGATGGCATCACCGACTTGATGGACATAAATCTGAGCAAATTCCAGGAGTTGGTGATGGACAGGGAAGCATGGCATGCTGCAGTCCACAGGTCAGACACAAAGAGCAAAGAGTCAGACACGACTGAGTAACTGACCTGAATTGATTATCTGAGATCTCATTAGAAAAGCACATTCTCACTTCCCACCCTAAACTTACTGAACCAGAATTTCTGTGTAGGGGCTATAGAATCAGGCTACTTGCCCTCCAGGTGATTCTCAAGCAGCAGAAAGTTCAAGAACTAAGTATTGCATAAAGGTCTGATTAGAGGAATTAAGTCAGGTGGGTGACTAGGACCAATGTGAAAGTACTTAAAGAAGAATTCTGCTAAAGCATTTCACTTTAATGGTTTTTACAAGAATATATTTATTCACTGTGCAATACAACAGAAAGTAAAATAACTTTTTGAGGATATGCTTAAGAAATACTTGCATAAATATGAGCCAGCCCTTGTTTATCAATGTCTCTCTAGAGTTGGAATGCCATCTTCCAGATGTAAATTCCGTCCATCTGGTGCAAACTTTTGCCTGTGGCTGAAAAACAACAAATGCTAGAAGGAAATTTTTAAAGAATTTTGATGAGCTACTAAACTTCTTCTTCTTGAAACACAGCTGGTAGGCAACCTGATCCTGGAAGTGGCCATCCCTGGACCATGGTTGCTCAGAATAATTGCTGAAGTAGGTGGTACATTCCATCTAAAATTAACAGGCATTGTGGACATAGCTCTGATCCATATGCAGTAGGAGAGGACTAGCCTTTGCTTTGTTCTGGGCTGTATGCTACTATTAATATGCTATTAAAGGACCTTCTTCCTACAATGGGTTAAGATGATAAAGATGCAGGCATACCTCAAAGATATTGTGGCTTAGGTTCCAGGCCAACACAATAAAGCCAACCTTGACATGAAGGTAGTCACATGATCTTTTTGTTTCATGGTGAATATAAAAGTTATGTTTACACTCTACTGTATAGTCTATTAAGTATGCAATATAATGGCTAAAAAAAAATCGTACATACCAGTGGAAACCAAATGGTCCCTGACATTCCAGTAAACAATAAATGAAGCCCACCATCAAGCCATCAGCCACTGAAGACATCCCTTCACATACATACTCCCCACCACAGTGAACTCTGAGGGGAATTCAAGATGGAGAAAAACAGGAAACATTTTCTGTGCTCTGAATCCTGGCCCAAAATAGAAAAGATGCCTATCTAAGGAACCATCTCAGTAATCCAGACTCTTCCATCTTCCACACATAGAAAAGCATTAAAATCATCAACTTGAGAGGTCTGTTTTTAGTTAGCAGTAATCTTTTGATGTTCGGCTACATGGGTTTGTTCGGGTTTTGTTTGTTTTTCAGCATTTCCCCTGTATGATCTGGCTCCTTCCTTACCTCTTCAGAGTAGTTCCTCAGAGCTGACAGGCATTCTCCAGAGCTATTAGTCCTCAGTGAAGTGAAGTGAAAGTCATTCAGTCATGTCTGACTCTTTGCAACCCCATGGATTGTATAGTCCATGGAATTCTCCAGATCAGAATACTGGAGGGAGTAGCCTTTCCCTTCTCCAGGGGATCTTCCCAACCCAGGGATTGAACCCAGGTCTCCTGCATTGCAGGTGGATTCTTTACCAGCTGAGCCACAAAGGAAGCCCAAGAACACTGGAGTGGGTAGCCTATTCCTTCTCCACTGGATCTTCCCAACCCAGGAATTGAACTGGGGTCTCCTGCACTGCGGGTGGATTCTTTACCAACTGAACTATCAGAGAAGCCCACTCCTCAGTAAGGCTCAGTAAATCCTAAGTAAGGCTTCCTAATAAATCTTAACTCACAACTTTAAGGATGCTCATTTTTCTTTAGTTGACATACCTTAATTTAAAAATACATAATTGCTTAAAAAAAAAAAACTAACCATCACCTGAGCCTGAGCAAGTTATAATCTTTTTTCTGGTGAAGGATCTTGCCTCAAATGTTAATGGTTGCTGACTAATCAGGGTGGTGGTTCCTGAATGTTGGGTGGGGTTTGGCAATTTTTTTAAATAAAACAAGGTTTGCTGCATCAACTGACTTTTTGACAAACGATTTCTCTGTAGCATGCAATGCTGCTAGATAACATTTTACACAAAGTAGAACTTTTTTCAAAATTGGAGTCAATTCCCTCTCAACCCTGCTTTATCAACTCTTTGTTTAACAGTCTAAATCCTTCGTGGTAATTCCAATAACCTTCACAGCATCTTTACCAGAAATAGATTCCATCTCAAGAAATCTCTTTCTTTGCTCATCCAGAAGAAGAAAGTCCTCATCCATTAAAGTTTCATCAGGCTGCTACAGCAATTCCGTCACATCTTCAGGGTCCACCTCTCCTTCTAGTTCTTTTGCTATTTATACCCATCTGCAGTTACTTCTACTAAAGTCTTGAACCCCTCAAAGTCATCCTTGAGGGCTGGATCAACTTTTTCTAAAGTCCTGTTCATGTTGACATTTTGACCTCTCTTTGTGAATCGCAAGTTTTCTTAATGGCATCTAAAACAATGAATCCTTTGCAGAAGGTTTTCAATTGACTTTGCCCAGATCCATCAGAGGAATCACTGTGTATGGCAGTCATAGCCTTATGAGTTGTATTTCTCACATAATAAGACTTGAAAGTCAAAATTACTCCTTGATCCATGGGCTGCAGAGTGGATGTTGTGTTAGCAGGCATGAAAACAATGTGAACTGTATTGAACATCTCCATCAGAGCTCTTAGGTGACTGGGTGCACTGGAAAATGAGCATTGGTATTTTGAAAGTCATCTTTTTTCCTAAGCAGTAAGTCTCAACAGTGGGCTTCAAATATTCAGTACCATGTAGTAAACAGATGTACTATCATCTAGGCTACGTTGTTCCACTTCTAGAGCACAAGCAGACTAGAAGCAGCACAATTCTTCAGGTCCTTAGGATTTTTAGAAAGGTCAATGAGCATTGGCTTCAGCCTTAAGTCACCAGCTACATTAGACCCTAACAAGACAGCCAGTCTGCGTACTGAAGCTTTGAAAACAGGCATTGACTTCTCCTCTCTAGCTATGTAAATCCTAGATGGTATCTTCTTCCAATAGGAGGCTATTTCACCTACACTGAAAAGCTGTTGTTTATCCATCTTCATTAATTATCTTAGCTAGATCTTCCGGATAACTTACTGCAAATTCTACATCAGCACTTGCTGCTTCACCCTGTACTTTCATGCTATGAAGACAGGTTCTTTCCTTAAACCTCAGGAACCAACCTCTGCTAGCTTCTTTTCTGCTAGCTTTCCTAATTTTCTTCTGCAGCTTCCTCACCTCTCTCAGCCTTCACAGAATTGAAGAATGTTAGGGCTTCTCTCTCACTTAGGTAAGGGAGTATTGCCGCTGGTTTGATCTTCTATATAGACTGCTAAAACTTTCTCCATTTCAGCAACAAGACTGTTTCCCTTTCTTATGATTCATGTGCTCGCTATGGTAGCACTTTTCACATCCTCCAAGGTCGTATCCTTTGCATTCACAACTTGGCTAACTAGCACGAGACGCAGCTTTCAGCCTGTCTCAGCTTTTGGCATGCCTTTCTCAGTAAGTTTGATCATTTCTAGCTTTTGATTTAAAGTGAGAAATGCTTGAATATTCCTTTCACTTGAACACTTAGAAGTCACTGTAGAGTTTTAATTGGCCTAATGTCAATATTGTTACATCTCAGGGCCTAGGGAGATCCAAGAAGAAGGGGAAAGATGGGGTAACAGTGGTTGAAGGAGCAGTCAAACCACACACAACATTTCTGGATTCAGCCCATCATCTCATATGGGCACTAGTTCATGGTGCCCCAAACAATGTACAATAGTAATATCAAAGATCAGACACTGCCAGAGTAATCTAATGGCAATGCAAAAGTTCGTTACATGAATTACCAAATTGTGACACAGAGATATGAAGTGAGCAAACACTGTTGGGAAAAAATGACATCCATAGACTTGCTCAACACAGGCTTTCCACAAACCTTCGGTTTTAAAACACCCCCCCCCCCCCAAAAAAAAAATAAAACAAAACCCACTACCTGCAACATGCAATAAAGTGAAGCACAATAAAGCAAAATATGCCTGTGGGGGGAAATGTTGCATAGGTTAATCTGAAGGCCCATTTGCAGAAAGGAAACGGGAGGAGGAAAGGATCATCCTGGGGAGGTACTTCTTTGCTCAGGAAACAGGAAAATGCATGCACACCACTCTACCCAGTCCTTCTCTCATTTCCAGATGCTCCACTACCCCTCTGAGAGGATCTTCCCATGGCCCCTTGGGAGAAACAACTACTTAGCTCTCCAAATAGCTCTAGAGCATTTACCAATCAAGACAGTTATAATGCTTCTCTTTTTCTGCAACACTTCTTCATTATGACACTACTCCCACTAGACAAGTACAAGTCACAGACCAGTTCTCACTGCCCTGAGTCTCACTAGGCTTCATTACAGTTTAGAACCCCTGTGGCCCTGCTTCCCTGGAGGTGCACACAGGTTAAATAAGACAGTGTGGGACTTAGTCCCACAAGTAGGCAATAGGTTTGCAGTGAACTTGGCAAAATTCAACTGAGACTTATTAGGAAGAGAACTTTACTTTTCTCAGAAAGTTTCCTAAGGGGGATTTGAAGTGCCTTCAAAGTGAAATGATCCTATTTATGAATAACAGTGAAATACTGAGAGGAAGGGGTGATTCAAAGTACTCATAAAATGTCCAAGGAACGTATTACTCAAGTTTAAGAAATTTACTCCATTTTATAAATTACAAATCCCATAAAGTTTCACAGTTTGATGCCATAATGATGGCTATAGATCACTATACATTTGTACAAACCCACAGAACACACACCACCAAGAGTGAACCTTAATTTAAACTATGGATTTGAAGTTATTATGATGTGTCAGTGTAGGTTCATCAATAAACACACCACTCTGATGGGAATGTTGATAATGGTGCAGGCTAAGAGGGTAAGAGCAGGGATTATACAGGAAATCTCTGTAGCTTCTAAATTTTGCCACGAACCTAAAACTACTCCACAAAAACACTTAATGAAAAAAAAAAGAGCAAAGTAACCCATACTGAAGAATTTATCAGTTAACTGAGGACATAATAAAGACAATAAAATAATTGAAATGGGCGAAGACTTGAATAGACATTTCTGTAAAAAATATACACAGATGTCCAAAAAGTTTGTGGAAAATGATCAACATTACTAATCATTAGATCAGTGCAAGTCAAAGCCACAATGAGATATCACTTCACCCCTTTCAGGATGGTTAATACAAGAAAAACCAAAACAAAAAATACATAGTGTTGGCGAGGATGTGGGAACTTGATCCCTGTGCTCTGCCGGTGGGAATGTCAAACAGCTGTTACCGGAAACATAACAACTACTATGGAAGTTCCTCAAAAAACGAAAAGTAGAACTACTGTAAGCGGCTTCCCTGGTGGCTCAGCTGGTAAAAAAGTCGCTTGCAATGCAGGACACCTAGGTTCAATTCCTGGGTCAGGAAGGTCCCCTGGAAAAGGGATAGGCTACCCACTCCAGTATTCTTAGGCCTTCCTGCTGGCTCAGACGGTAAAGAGTCTGCCTGCAATGCAGGAGACCTGGGTTCAGTCCCTGGGTTGGGAAGGTCCTTTGGAGGAGGGCATGGCAACCCAGTCCAGCATTCTTGCCTGGAGAATCCCCATGGACGGAGGAACCAGGCAGGCTACAGTCCATGGGGTCGCAAAGAGTCAGACATGACTGAGTGACTAAGCACAGCACAGAACTACTGTATGGCCCAGCAATCTCACTTGTGCATATGTATACAAAATAATTGAAAGCAGGGTCTCAGAGAGACATCTGCACACCCACGTTCACTGCCCCATTCTCACAATAGCCGAGAGGTGGAAGCAACACAAATGTCCACCAATGGAAGGATGGATAACAAAAATGTGGTATATGCATACCCTGGAATATTCAACCTCATTAAAAAAAGAAATTCTGTCACATGCTACAACATGAATGAAACTTCAGGACATTGTACTATGTGAAATAACCCAGTCACAAAATTACAAATTCTGTCTGATTCCACTTTTATGAAGCATCTAGTCAAATTCATAGAAACAGAAAGTAGAATCACGGTTGCCATGAGGTAGGAGAAGGAGAAAGAGAGAGTTGTTTTTCAATGTGTGCAGAGTTTCAGTTTTGCAAATGAAAAACCCTGGAGATGTGCTATACAACAGCATGAATATACGTAATACTATGGTACTGTACACTCAAAAATAGTTAAGATGATAAATTCTATGTATGCATTTTTTAACAATCAAATCACTGTTCCTTGAACCTTCCAAGATTTCTTTTGACTTCTTTATCCTTAAATTGAAGTATAGTTGATTTACAATGTTACTGCTGTACAGCAAGTTCAGTTCAGTCAGTTCAGTCGCTCAGTCGTGTCCGACTCTGCGACCCCATGAATTGCAGCACGCCAGGCTTCCCTGTTCATTACCATCTCTCAGAGTTTACTCAGTCTAACGTCCATCGAGTCCATGATGCCATCCAGCCATCTCATCCTCGGTCGTCCCCTTCTCCTCCTGCCCCCAATCCCTCCCAGCATCAGAATCTTTTCCAATGAATGAGTCAACTCTTCGCATGAGGTGGCCAAAGTACTGGAGTTTCAGCTTTAGCATCATTCCTTCCAAAGAAATCCCAGGGTTGATCTCCTTCAGAAAGGACTGGTTGGATCTCCTTGCAGTCCAAGGGACTCTCAAGAGTCTTCTCCAACACCACAGTTCAAAAGCATCAGTTCTTCGGCGCTCAGCCTTCTTTACAGTCCAACTCTCACATCCATACATGACCACAGGAAAAGCCATAGCCTTGACTAGACGGACCTTAGTCGGCAAAGTAATGTCTCTGCTTTTGAATATGCTATCTAGGTTGGTCATAACTTTTCTTCCAAGGACTAAGCGTCTTCTTCTAATTTCATGGCTGCAGTCACCATCTACAGTGATTTTGGAGCCCCAAAAAATAAAGTCTGACACTGTTTCCACTGTTTCTCCATCTATTTCCCATGAAGTGATGGGACCGGATGCCATGATCTTCGTTTTCTGAATGTTGGGCAGCAAAGTGGCTCAATTATAAATATATTCTTTTCCATTATGTCTAACACAGGATATTGAACATAGTTCCTTATGCTATACAGTAGGACCTTGTTGCTTATCCATTCTATCTATACTATCTTGCATCTGTTAATCCCACGTCCCCAATGTATCCTTTCCCCACCCCTCACCCGTGGCAAACAAAAGTCTATTCTCTGTGTCCGGGATTCTGTTTGGGTTTCATAGATATGTTCATTTGTGTCATATTTTCAATTCCACATGTAAGTGAGATCATATGGTATTTGTCTTTCTCTTTCTGACTTCAATTAGCATGATTCTCTAGATGCAGCCATGCAAATAGTATTATTTTCTTCTCTTTTATGCTATGCCTTTAATTTCTATGGTTTCACCAAGAATGCAATATGCTCTTTAGTGTATTTATTTGGTGGGAAAAAGAGAAGTTCCGGGGCCTCAGTTTCTATTTTCCTGCTACAATGTTCCTTATTCCATAATTCACAGGGCCAGTGTGTATCTGTTCCAAATACTACATGCAAACTGAGGAAAAAATCATGGGGTGCTCTCAGAGTCTCCAAATGTGAACTCTGAAGTGAATCTCAATCACCTGAGACTCATAGACAGACTCACTGATATCTGTATTGCAGTGTTGTTCTGGGTCTTTAGCAATTGGAGGAAGTTCTGCATGAATGTCCAAGAATCTGAAAGTGTTTCCATTTCTTGGTACAGCCATTTTGAAATCAAGATGTAGTAGGAAAAATAATGGTCCCAAAGAAGTCTATATCCGAATTGGATGCAGAAATAGAGCATATGTTAGATTAGATGGCAAAGGAGATTAAGGTTGCAGATGGAATTAGGTTGTAATCAGCTTACCCTAAAGAGATTATCTGTCTAGGCCCAAGTGAAATCACAAAGGTCCTTAAAAGTGGAAGAAAATGAAGAGAGAGAGAGAGGAGATGGCACAAGCAGGGTCAGAATGATGCAGTATGACAGAGACTCATCTAGTGGCTCAGATGGTAAAGTCTCTGTCTACAATGTGAGAGACCTGGGTTCTATCCCTGGGTTGGGAAGATTCCCTGGAGAAGGAAATGGCAACCCACTCCAGTACTCTTGCCTTGAAAATCCCATGGACAGAGGAGCTTGGTGAGGCTACTATCCATGGGGTCGCAAAGAGTCGGGTACGACTAAGCAACTTCACTTTCTTTCTTTCTTTCTTTGCTGGCTTTGCAGATGGACTCAAGGCGCATGCATTAGAGTGCTCAGGCTGCCATAACAGAATACCACACTGGATGGCTGAAATAACAGAGACGTATTTTCCCACGGTGCCGTAGGCTGGAAGTCTCTGCCTCAAGTACCAAACAGGAGACGATAGAAAGAGAAAAAGGCAATGGGGACTCTTCCCAAGCTCGTGAGACCACGGTTCCTCTAAACCAAGAAGAAGGGTCTCTTCCCTAAGGGTTTTAGGAGCCTGCCCAGCCATCACTGCTGGTGCTGCCTCTGTCACCACAGGATTGCCTGGGAGTTTGGGCAAGAGATAAGTTTTTATTAATCAGTAAATTTCCTTTGCTCCCCATTTCTCATTTCAGACCACCAAAAGGGAGCTTCTCTTGGAGCTCATGCTATCTTTCTCTCTGAACCCAGTGTGTAGGTTTGGGCTTCAGGCTGCCCTTGAGTCTAGACCAAGAGATGCTGGATGGTGAAGAAAAAGGAAAAAAAAAAAAAATTCACCGTGAGTTTGTTGGTACCTTGTATTCCAGTTTCCTTCCCAGGTATGCATGATACCATTTATTTTTCAGAGCCCTCAGATGACTGTTCCATGCATTTCTATCAAAAGTTTTTAATTACATTTGGTGGGAAAGCAGGGTGGAGAGGGCTTACTTAATCTTGATCAAAACTGGAATCTGTCTTCTGGCTTTTGCTCTCTCCCTACTTTAGAAGTTGCTCTTTTTCAATGCCGCTTTGTTGGCTTTTCCTATTTGATGGTCTTTAAATATTAGTGTTCCTCTAGTTTCATTTAGGCAGTTTTCACACTGTTTGTTGTTGTTGTTCAGTCGCTAACTTGTGTCTGACTCTTTGTGACCCCATGAACTGCAGCATGCCAGGCTTCCCTGTCCTTCATTATCTCCCAGAGTTTGCTCAAACTCATGTCCATTGCATCAGTGATGTGTCAACCATCTCATCCTCTATCGCCCTCAATCTTTCCCAGCATCAGGGTCTCTTCCAATCAGCTGGCACTTCACATCAGGTGGCTAAAGTACCGGAGCTTCAGCATCAGTCCTCCCAATGAATATTCAGTGTTTTGCACACTGTATACTCTCTCCCTAGTTAATGTTAACCATTTTCAATACTAAAATTATTATATATATATGCAAATATGTCACAAGTTTATATCTCCAGGCTGATCTTTCTCATTAATTCCAAACCAGCATATCCAACTGACATCTCTTACACATTTCAAAATCATGACAGATTCCACATGTCTAAATTATAACTTATGGTTTCCCTTCAACCCCTAAACTTGGTCAAGTATTCCCCATGTCAGTTAATGACATATCAGGCTTCTCTGACACCCAGAAGCCACCTTTGACATCCTCATCTCTCTCACTACAGGAATGGTCAAGTACTTAATTGAACAGCCATCAAAAGTTTATTATATGCATATTTGTATTCAACAGATGTTCACTGAGCACTTGATGCTTCACAAAACAGACTTTGCACTAAGCTCTGGGTCTCCAGTGGTAAATGAAATTGATACAGTCCCTGCCTCAAAGAACCTACAGACTAGTGACAGATATATTAAACAAGCAAACCCACAAATTATTATGAGATTACAAATTTTGATGAATGCTTTCAATAAAAAGACACAGCACAACACTTTTGTAGAATGAAAAGGAATCTGAGTTTCCCAAAGCAAAGAATATAAATGGTAGGTAATCAGATTTTGAAAGCTCATGCATGTCATCTTAAGGACTTCAAGCTTTAGGGTAATAAAAAGCCAGTAAGGGGTTTAAATGGGAAGTGACATTTTATTTGAAGTGTCATTTGAAGTGACATTCAATTTTTTTTTTAAAGCATAAATCTGGTCAACTTACCAATCTTTCAGGAACTGAATGTCAGAGGTGGTTTTACCTTCTTGTCAAATATATTCCTCTTTTTAATACCTGACAAGAATCCCTCACCTGAGACTATAAAATTAAGCATTGTAATTGAAACAGAGTTTAACCCAAACTGATTGATATGGAGTCTAATCCAAATGACAGAATGTACCAATTGCCAATAATTTCCTTTAGTACTGCCTGTAATATATGAAACACATTTATATTTATATTGACTTCCTATTTTTCACAGCAACTTTAGGTAACATATGGCTGTAATACTGTAACTCCTAATCTCTTAGCCAAGAGCTACTAGGGAGATATCCGCCTAGGTTTCATCCTGGGTCCTCTTCTGACATACGGGTCATTTATAATCTGCTTCAGTGACTCATGTCAACTAGCTCAGTTCCCTTTGTCAAAGCTGATATACTAATTACTAAGGGTATTCAGTGTCTATGTCTTCAAATGCTCATAGTTCACTCTCTGCAGTAAAGATTTCAGCTACTTCTGTAACTCCAGTTCTTCCTGTTTATAATTGATATTACACATATTACAGCTAACTCCAGGAGACAGAAAATTCATTCTAAAATCCAGCTCTGCTACTTTAATAAAATTCTACTATCAAATATCACTTTAAGATGGTTTATAAAGCAACAGACCTCATTGCCCATGCTGTTTCTTCTTCATAATTTTCACAAGTGGTATTTACTTCTTAAATACAGTGGCTAATTCAAAGACGATCAGTTTATTAGTTTACTGACTTATGTAAACATAAAAGATACAAAATAATAGGAATCCATGACTTTATGAAGTCAATCATCCAAAGAAGAAAAGACATACAGACATAAAAAGAGGCCTAATTAGTAGTATTGGTGATATATTGACATAGAAACAACATACAACTTATGCAAGCATCTAGGTGCTTGGAAAAGCAAAGTTAGCAAGTGAGCAAACCAAGTAGGCATTACAACCTTACTCAAGAAGTCAAGAGTTTTAATGAGGAGTTTTCAATTAGGAAGGGTAGTTAGCCACTCAGCATGTAGAACAAGCTCTGGCGAAGAAACCCAAAGGATGAGGGTTACAGTTCCAATTTTACAACTGTGTGATGATGAGCCAAGTATTTTAATTTTTAAAAGATTCTGTTTTATTGCTTAAGTAACCGAGGCCATTGTGTCTTTGTTTCTTTATGCTCCCACTTCATTCTGGAAAGGATTTAGGGCAGAGATGATAGACAACTTTCTTCTGGCACCAGAGTTTACAGACTAAGTTCATCCAAGTTTCCTTTTGGAACAAACGTGTGATGACTCTATAGCCCCAAACTTCTCACAACCATAAGTCAGAAAAGACAGAAATTACAACTAAGTGCAAATTGGAACCTACTATCGTCCATAGGCAATCACTCTACATACACCTATTTCACAACTGTAAAATGACAAAGGGCAAGCACAAGTTCGTTTACTGAGCGTTGAGTGTATTGTCTCGACTTTTTCTGGTGAATTCCGCCAAGGACACACCCCTGGAAAAAATCACGGACAGTCAGAGATGTTCCTGTGTTTGTTGCAAGTACATTTTGCCCAGCACTTTTTTTACCGCATCTTTGACTTCTTTGTTTCTTAAACTGTAAATTATGGGATTCAGCATAGGGGTAAGCACTCCATAAAGCAACGAGATGATTTTATCTATTTCTTGTGAGCCTGATGAAGAAGGCTTCAGGTACATGGAGAGGGCAGCCCCATAATACAAGATCACCACAGCCAAGTGGGCACCACAAGTAGAAAAAGCTTTGTTTCTGCCCTCTGCTGAGCTGATTCTCAGAATAGTGGAAAGGATGAAGCCGTAAGAGATGCAAATTAAGAGCACTGGAATGGGCAGGAGGAGCACACTGATCACCAGCATGATTGTGTCCATGAGGAGAGACCGTGTGCAAGCTAGCTTCAGCACTGCCAGAATTTCACACGTGAAGTGGTCAATGAGATTCCCACAGCGGGGTATCCGTAGGGCGAAGGTGGTTTCCAGCAGGGCTGTCAGAGAGCCCGTCACCCAGGAGATGGTGGCCATCTGCACACAGAGCTGTCTGTTCATGATGATGGGGTATCTCAGCAGGCTGCAAATGGCCACGTAACGGTCATATGCCATCACAGCCAGGAGCACGCACTCCGTGGAGCCCATGGCAAGGGACAGATACATCTGTGCAGCACACCCAGAGAAGATGATGGTTTTCTGGGATGACAGCAAGTTCACCAGCAAAGCAGGAATCGAAGCAGATGTGTAACAAATATCCACGAAAGAGAGATTTCCAAGGAACAAGTACATGGGAGTCTGAAGACGTGAGTCTACGAGAGTGATTAAAATAAGAGTGCTGTTGCCCAGGAGGGTTATCAGATACATTAAAAGGCTGAAGATGAAGAGAACAGTCTCTAACTTTGGGTATCTAGAAAAACCTTCCAGGAAAAAGAAACTCCAGCTGGTGAGATTTTCGCCTTGCATTTGCTTCCTTTGACCTGTAGTTATTCTAATATGATTCTATTCACTTCATCTGAGGACAAAAACGGATGGATAAAGTATAATGTTCATTGACTTAGGAAAACACTTTTGCACTTATTTCCACTATTAAAAACACAATTTTACCACAAGAAGTCACAGGACAATGTATCTGTTGATCGAAGAGGAGGGGAAGCAGGTTGCTTCTTTCAAAACAAAATTTAGAGAAGAGTGAATTTGAAAATAAGAATAAACAAATTTAATATGTGAGTCTCAGCTTGTAATCCTTTGCTTGGCACACAGCAGGCTTTCAGTAAACAGTTGAAAGTACTCAGTAATGAAAAATATGAAAGAACAATGTATATATTATTGAGCATTAATTAGAAAAGTAAGTCAAATATATGAGGAAGAGAAAGCATATTTGTAAAAATAAAAACCAGTAATGATCTTCACTGGAAGAAAAGGAGAATTCTTGGAAGGAACAAGTAAATGAATTTTAAACAAACACCTATGAAGTTCTGGGTCGAAATGATCTTCCAGCTAACAGCTTGGAGGTCCATGCACCTGTTTCAAAAACGGTGACATTGTTTGTAGCGTTGCAGATACCCATTCTGATTCTATGTAAGAGCCAGTTTACAAGTCATGCAAAATAACCCACCTCATTTAAAAATTGTTACATCCACTATAAAGTTTTATTCACTATAAGGACCCATATCTTTGTGAATATGTAAATAGTTCTAAAAATTATACCCAGGCAATACTACTGTTATACACTAAAACTCATGAAGATTCAGGAAATGTAGAAATGAAACTCCCTTTAAAACTTATCTTAAAATCTCTTTGCAACAAGACGGATAAACTTGGAGGATATTGTGCTTGGTAAAATCAGTCAAAGACAAATACTGTATGATATCACTAATAGTGGAATCTAAAAGATAAAACAGATGAGTGAATATAACAAAAAAAAGATTACAGATCATCTAATTATCTACAAGACACTTAAGGTTTTATTTCTTTTGTTTTTACATTTCACATAATTAACCAAAAAAAATTTTTTTAACTTACCTTGCTTATGCACCGATATTGCTCTTTGTCACCATCAATCTTTTTCCATTCCCCACTAGTTCTTTCCTTTCTATTTTCAAATATACTGTTCTTAAAAATTCCCTTCATTGTCATGCTACATATGCAAATTGCATCGTATTTTTACTCTTCCTTTCACAGGTAAATTCCTTAGTTATATGGTTTATCTTGCAGCAATTCACTCTTCACTTTCTCATCACTAATTTGTTAATTTCAGTCAATATTATCATTTGTCTTCCAGTTCTTCATATCTAAAAACCTGGCCTAAATGGTGATGGTGAAAATAATAAGGTTGTGGACAATGCCTTATATCATGGCTGTATAACAGGGACGTATTTGTCAAATACCTTTCATTATATTACATTACTATCTCTGACCTCTTCCTCACTGTATCGCATATCCAGTCTATTATCAAACTTGCCAATATTTTTTCCTGTTTAAGTTATCAGACCTTCAACAGCTTACATTGAGATCCAAAGATTATCAGTAATCCTGAATACTCTGAGTATTTTAGGGAATACTTGTCAGTACTACTGCCCTCTGAGGTAACTGAGCAGGCAGAGTTTCTGCTTTTCTTCCTAAGAACTTCATTTTTCCTACATCCTAGGAGTTAATTCTTATTTGTTAGTTAAGAGATGACTTCTTAGAAACTTCTCTACCAGATTTTATATTTAACAAATTTCCTACAAAAATTATATTATATTACTGCAGGAGATGATTTCAACGAAACAGGTTTTAAGACTGCTATTCTTTAGACTAGCAATGAAAACAGTTTTTTCAAGAATTTAAAATCAGCTCAGTTGCCTGGGACTTGATATCTTCTATAGTTTAAAAATAGTAGCCAAGAAAAATTGAAAATTCCCTATCACCAATGCCATTTAAAATATTGTTTATGATATACATCATAAACTTAGCTATGTGCAAGAAAGAATGAACTGCACCCATGTTTAAAATGTTAAACATATTCCTTAAAAGTCAACAATGCAAATCATTTCTTTCAGAAGAATTGTCTGTTACCTCAGGAACTAAAAATGCCAAGGTATAACAATTGAAATACTATGCAAATTTAAATGCTCTGTTGTTTTGGGGGAATACCTGTTGTCCCTGAACAATTTAAAGTTCAGTAGCTATAAAGTTCATGCAGAGGTTTGAAACTTTATATCCTTCAGGGATAAAGTCCCAAAGATCCAATTATACCAAACTTTTAAACATTGAGACAAAGCATGAAACACAGTTCTCCCAAAATAATTTCAAAGAACTCATAAAAACAGAATTTTCTTTCTCCTTTCTGTCCAATCCAGCCAATGAAGAGTTTCTTCTTGAACAATTACAGTTAGAGTACTTCACAGCGTATAGAGAAAAGAGAGCCCTAAAATTCTAAAACCTGTATTTTTTTTTTTACTTGTGAAACTACATGTATCTTTTTTCATTTGTGAAACTACTCCCAGTTTTCAGAGATTAAAGGAAGAAAGTGTACTCATTAAGCCACTTGTCCCAACAAATGATCACAACTTTTATTCAACTGGGCTTCCTTGATAGCTCAATTGGTAAAGAATCCATCTGCAACGCCAGAGATCTGACCTGGGTTCGATCCCTGGATTGGGAAGATCCCCTGGAGAAGGGAAAGGCTACCCACCTCGGTATTCTGACCTGGAGAATTCCATAGACTGTATAATCCATGGGATCACAAAGAGTCGTACATGACTCAACTAAGCAACTTAAAAAAAAATTATTCACTTACATATATTGAGAGGGCCTTAAAACAAAAGACACACCCCCCACCCACCCACACCTTTGTTTCTAAAGGCAATTCTCAGTTAAAAGGAAACATAGCTCCTTAGAGAAATGGCTGATGTCAAGCCTAGAGCAGGTAAAGGACAAGATTAGCTTGCAGTAATTTATTGCACTAGAACAGTAAGAAAGTATGCAAAGAACAACTGGGATATTTCAAAGGGCTTTAAGAGCCCACTTGATGAGGTTCCCATTGGCCAGATCTGGGACAGATTATTTTGAGCATCAAAGTAAATAATGGTAAAAGTGGATTATAATCCATAGAAGGGGATAAGTGCATGAATTCTTTTGGAAGGAAGGGAAGAAGGCAGAGTGTTCCTTACAGCAGAATGCTAAACTATAAACATGGAAGAACGATATAGTTAGAAAATCATCAATCAAGGATTGAGCTGTTACAGTAATAGATTATCATAGGTAAAGTGTTACTGCAGGTAAATGTAAATATCATAGTTGCACAAGCAAAAGTTGGATAAAAGACAGGATATTTACATGATGTCAAAGTGTCTCGCAGCAAATTACTTATTAATTTCCAAAACAAGATAGTAATAGCTTTATAGCAGATACCTTAACATCACCAATAATGGGACATATATCCATATGACCTTGAGAAATCTGTATGCAGGTGAGGAAGCAACAGTTAGAACTAGACCTGGAACAACAGACTGGTTCCAAATAGAAAAAGGAATACGTCAAGGCTGTATATTGTCACCCTGCTTATTTAACTTCTATGCAGAGTACATCATGAGAAATGCTGGGCTGGAAGAAGCATAAGCTGGAATCAAGACTGTCGGGAGAAATATCAATAACCTCAGATATGTAGATGACACCACCCTTATGGCAGAAAGTGAAGAACTAAGGAGCCTCCTGATGAAAGTGAAAGAGGAGAGTGAAAAAGTTGGCTTAAAGCTCAACATTCAGAAAACTAAGATCCTGACATCTGGTCCCATCACTTCAGGGCAAACAGATGAGGAAACGGTGGAAACAGTGACAGACTTTATCTTCTTGGGCTCCAAAAGCACTGCAGATGGTGACTGCAGCCATGAAATTATAAGATGCTTGCTCCTTGGAAGAAAAGTTATGACCAACCTAGAAAGCATATTAAAAAATAGAGACATTACTTTGCCAAAAAAGGTCCGTCTAATCAAAGCTATGGTTTTTCCAGTNAGAAGCATAAGCTGGAATCAAGACTGTCGGGAGAAATATCAATAACCTCAGATATGTAGATGACACCACCCTTATGGCAGAAAGTGAAGAACTAAGGAGCCTCCTGATGAAAGTGAAAGAGGAGAGTGAAAAAGTTGGCTTAAAGCTCAACATTCAGAAAACTAAGATCCTGACATCTGGTCCCATCACTTCAGGGCAAACAGATGAGGAAACGGTGGAAACAGTGACAGACTTTATCTTCTTGGGCTCCAAAAGCACTGCAGATGGTGACTGCAGCCATGAAATTATAAGATGCTTGCTCCTTGGAAGAAAAGTTATGACCAACCTAGAAAGCATATTAAAAAATAGAGACATTACTTTGCCAAAAAAGGTCCGTCTAATCAAAGCTATGGTTTTTCCAGTAGTCATGTATGGATGTGAGAGTTACACTATAAAGAAAGCTGAACGCCAAAGAATTGATGCTTTTGAACTGTGGTGTTGGAAAAGTCTTTTAGGAGTCCCTTGGGTTGCAAGGAGATTCAACCAGTCCATCCTAAAAGAAATCAGTCCTGAATGTTCATTGGAAGGACAGATGTTGAAGCTGAAACTCCAATACTTTGGCCACCTGATGTGAAGAACTGACCCCATTGAAAAGTCCTTGATGCTAGGAAAGACTGAGGGCAGGAGGAGAAGGGGATGACAGAGGATGAGATGGTTGGGTGGCATGATGCACTCAATAGACATGAGTCCGAGTAAACTCTGGGAGTTGGTGATAGACAGGGAGGCCAGGCTTGCTGTGGTCCATGGGGTCACAAAGAGTTGGACAGGACTGAGTGAACTGAAACTGATATCGTGCCTCCACTGAGGACACAATAGCACTTCTGAGGTATTTCTTTCTAAAGTACATAACCTGAATTGAATAAGGGAAAACTAGTCAAGTAAACTGAGGGATACTCCACAAAATAACCAGCTGACATTTTTCAAAAATATCAAGGCCAGGTCCCAGTGCTCAGATGGCAGTTTGCATCACCTTGCCCACAGGGTGTGTGAGGATGCAGGAGCAGACCTATGCCCGAGTGCATGGCCCGGTCCTGAGCGTGGCAGAAGGTCCGCAGCCCTGGTGCCCCGCGCTGCACCGAGGCCTCCTCCGCGCTCTACAGCTCCAGCCGTCAGATCCAAGATGGCTGGGTCCCGCAGCACCCACGCATGAGATGCCCAGGGACCGCGGGACAGCAGGCGGGCCGCTGGGAGGCCGGGACGCCCACAAGGCCGACGCCTTGATGGTTGTGTGCCCATGGAGACCATCCAGGTGAAGTTTATCCGCGACCAGACCGCCCCTAAACCCCTAGTACAGAGGATTCTTCTACACGGTCAGGGAGATTGTTTGGAAACAAGGACAAGAGCGGACTCACCAGGGCTTCTAGCCGCCGCATTTCACCAGATCATCTGCTTCTTGGTCAGTAGCTCGCTGCACGACAGACAGGCGCCGAGAGCCGAACTCCAGGGAGCCCCTGAAACCGCCGACCACCGGCTTTTCGAGCTATCGCGAGCGCAGCCAGGGGCTTCGGGAACACATCTTTGCAAGAGATCAAGACCCGGGTACAGGGCCTGGAGGCGCAACAACACTGAACACATGGACGAACACGTGAGTGAACACGTGGACAAACACGTGGACGGCTGCTCGCTGGTAGTGAGGGGTGAGGGGCTCAAGGCAATCTACAATGGCACCACCCCCCGCCCCAGCCTATCTGGACGTGGCCCTCGTGTTCATCATCCACGATGAGGTGGTGAAGCTGCTCAACAAAGCGGGGAAGATGGACCGAGCCCTGAGAGTCTGAGACGGAAGGCTAAGGATCTATAAAAACAGAGATACCTTACATTGAATTTTAGGCTGTTGGCAGGTCTTAGCTATTCTCTACTCCCTCTGTTATTCCCCAAAATTCAGTTAAAGTCATATAAACACAACAGTCGTGGCTAACGGAGGAACAGGAGTAGTTGCCAGAATGGGGAACTTGTGGTTTGCAAGGCATTTAAGGAAATCCCTGTCCAATCATTAGCTGACCACCAGGCTAACTGAACAGACTTAGGTGATCAAGTCCAATAAAGAACTGAGACTTTACAGAATTGGTTGAGGAAGTAACTAAAAAAGAACAGAGCAACTGGCAACAAACTGTGTAATGGGAGGAGAATCCAATTTTCAGATTTGCCATATAATGTTTCAATGTCCAGTTTTCGACAAAAAAATGAGACATTTAAAGAAATAGGAAAATATGGCCCATTTTTAATAATGATAGAAAGGTCATTCCATCAAGAAGACATAACAGTTTGTTGTTGTTCTTCAGTCGTTAAGTCATGTTCTACTCTTTGGACCCCATGGGCTGCAGCACACCAGACTTCCCTGTCCTTCACTCTCTTCCAGAGTTTGTTAAAAAATTCATGTCCACTGTAATGGTGATGCACTCTAACTATCTCATCCTTTGTTGCCATAACATACCAATTATATATACACGTATGAAAAGCAGAGCCCCGAAACACTTAGAAACTGACAGAGGGAGAACTAGACAATTAACAGTAATAGTTGAAGAATTTAATACTGAAATCTCAAAAAACAAACTAGATAATAGTGGATACATGTGTATGTATGGCTGAGTTCCTTTGCTTTCCATCTTGATACTGTCACCGTTAATCCGCTATACTCCAATATAAAATTAAAAATAAAAGAAACTAGGTAGCATATCAATAAAGATATAGGAGACTGACACTATAAATCAACTAGATTTAACACAACCTATAGAACACGCCAATGGCACCCACTCCAGTACTCTTGCCTGGAAAATCCCAGGGACAGAGGAGCCTGGAAGGCTGCAGTCCATGGGGTCTCGAAGAGTCGGACACGACTGAGCGACTTCACTTTCACTTTTCACTTTTATACATTGGAGAAGGAAATGGCAACCCACTCCAATGTTCTTGCCTGGAGAATCCCAGTAGCGGAGCCTGGTAGGCCGCCGTCTGTGGGGTCGCATAGAGTCGGACACGACTGAAGCGACTTAGCAGCAGCAGCAGCAGCAGCATAGAATACACCATCCAACAAAATATACAAATCCACATACACATTCTTCTCAAGTACACATGGAACATCACCTGCTGATTTTATGCCATTAAGCAGTACACATTTTTCTTGCTTCCCTCCATGGTAGGCTTGCAAGATCCATGTTGATGGGTGTGGCTGCTGTTTGTTCATTTTTTACTGCTATATCATAGTCTATTTTATGATCATAACATACTTTATCCACTATTCTGTTTTCAGACACTAGACATTTTAATTGGCTTCACTTTTTGGCTTCGTCAACCAATGCTATTACAAACCCGCATTGTGTATCTTTTGGTACAAGTCTGAGTATATAATTAGGAGTGAAAACTGATATGTGAAATTACATGCTTACATCACCTTTAGTAGATTTTAAGTGACTTTCCAACACAGTAGGAAAATTTACTATCAGAAGTATCAGTTTCCTATTGTTTCATAACAAAGTAACCAAAACTTAGTGCCTTAAAACAGTCATTTTCTTAAATCCTATGGAGCCTAGGTCAGGAATTCAGACTATTTAAGGATATTTGTGAGACGTGTAGTATGAACTTGATAAGGATTTTGGATTAGAGACTTTTTTTCATTTGCACAGGAGTTTATGCAAGCTGGGGGCAGAACTGGTGAGCTGATCTCAAAATTAAAACCTTTGGTAAAACTAATTAATATAGGATACGTTTTGTGAATCAATATTCTCCAGGGATTTAAGCAGATTGTTATTTTGTCAAAGGATTTAAAGTATTATATTGGGAGTTACATATTAAAAAGACCACCTAAAAGCACCCAGATTGCATACTTTTCAAGATGGGATTCTGTGAGCACAAATGTACAAAGGGCCATGGAGGCTTCTCCCCAGATTCCAAGCACACAATGGAATTAATGGTGAGCAGGGGTCTCAAGAAGCCTTATTTTCTAAACACAGAACTTCCAATTTGACACTCTTGCCTCTGAAAGTTGTTTTCATTGACAAGAGTCAGGTAGAAGCATAATTTTTTAAGCTGTTAAAATTAAGCAGTAATGACATCACAAACGGTTTTTACACCAAATTAAATGGGTCATATATGGATGTGAGAGTTGGACTGTGAAGAAAATTGATGCTTTTGAATTGTGGTGTTGGAGAAGACTCTTGAGAGTCCCTTGGACTGCAAGGAGATCACCAGTCCATTCTAAAGATCAATCCTGGGTGTTCATTGGAAAGACTGATGTTGAAGCTGAAACTCCAATACTTTGTTCACCTCATGCGAAGAGTTGACTCATTGGAAAAGACCCTGATGCTGGGAGGGATTGGGGGCAGGAGAGGAGGACGACAGAGGATGAGATGGCTGGATGGCATCACCGACTCAATGGACATGATGAACTCCGGGAGTTGGTGATGGACAGGGAGGCCTGGCATGCTGCGATTCATGGGGTCGGAAAAAGTCAGACATGACTGACCAACTGAACTGAACTGAAATGGGTTAAATATAATTTTGTGGACAAGGAGACCTGTTTTAAATACACTGTGAAAGTGAAAGTGTGCTCAGTCGTGTCCGACTCTTTGCGACCCCATAGACTGTAGCCTACCAGGCTCCTGTCCATGGGATTTTAAATACATTAGAAACACAATTTGATTGATGACCATAGTCAAGATATAGAACACTCCCAACACCTAAGACCTTAATTTGTGCCTATTTGCAATCTCCTCTGATCCTATGCCTCCAAACTACTGATACGATTTGTCACTAGTTTTGCCTTTTCTGGAATTTCATATAAATAGAATTATATAATAAACACCTCATCATTTAGTATACTGCTTTATGTTTATATTCATCAGTACTGAGTATTCCACTGCGTAAATCACAATGGTTTATTCACTAGTTGATAGACATTTAGATGGTCTTCAGTTTTGAGCTCATGAATATTTCAGCTATTCACTTACAAGTCATGTTTTTGTATCCAGTCACTTTTATGGTCTTCTGACTTTCCTGTGGTCATGGATGGATGTGAGAGTTGGTCTGTGAAGAAGGCTGAGGACCGAAGAATTGATGCTTTTGAACTGTGGTGTTGAAGAAGACTCTTGAAAGTCCCTTGGACTGCAGGGAGATCCAACCAGTCCATTCTGAAGATCAGCCCTGGGATTTCTTTGGAAGGAATGATGCTAAATACTGAAACTCCAGTACTTTGGCCACCTCATGAGAAGAGTTGACTCACTGGAAAAGACTGATGCTGGGAGGGATTGGGGGCAGGAGAAGGGGACGACAGAGGATGAGATGGCTGGATGGCATCACAAACTCGATGGACGTGAGTCTGAGTGGGCTCCGGGAGATGGTAATGAACAGGGAGGCCTGGTGTGCTGTGATTCATAGGGTTGCAAAGAGTCGGACACGACTGAGCAACTGAACTGAACTGAACTGACTGGAGCATTTAGTCCATTTACATTTAAAGTAATTATTGATGGGTATGTACTTACTGATATTTTGTTGGTTTGTAGCTCTTTCTTGTTTCTTCTTTCTTTTCTTCAGCTCTGCTTCCTTGTGATTTGATGACTATCTTTAGTACTGTTTGGATTACTTTTTGGTTTGTGGCTATGTTTATATGTAGCACTCTATACGAATACATGGTTAAACTGTAGATCCCTAAGTTTGAATGCATTTTAACAACTCTGAATTTTTACCTGTTCCACATTTACTATTTATGTATTTTACATTTTTGCTTTGTGTATCCCTTAACTTATTGTGGATTTAGATGATTTTACTACTTTTGTAACCTTCCTACTAGCTTTACAAAGGGTTGCTTTACTACCTTTGCTGTATATTTGCCTTTAACAATGAGATTTTTCCTTTAGTGATTTTCATATCTCTAGTTGTGAATATTCCACATTAAAAAAAAAAAACCAACTGTTATTCTAATCAGTTCATCTGGAACTAGCTTGACGGGAAAAAGAAAGAAAAGCTTAACAGAAAAGGGAGCATCTAAGGCTTGTTATCTGCTATGAGAGAAAGAGCAAGTTATCTCTCACCTTCAAGCCTATCTTCTACAGCCTAAAACTTTGGTGTCCGTTTACAATATAGGATGAAACCAAATCTGTGATATTTTATGTATATAGCCAGGTATGTTAATCTGGATAAAAAGCAGAACTGCATCTGGGATTACTTTTATCAAAAAATCCAATCTTGCAATGATTGCATTTCTCCAGGTATTTGACAGCAATCATTCAGGTGTCTCGCCTGTTTCTATTTTGCCTTGAAATTCCCAGACACCTAAGCCAACAATTTCTGCTTGGTTACAAGTAGCTCAGAATATGGCAGGCAGTAGGACTTTTCTTGGTCTTTAAAGAATAAGCAATGTCTTTGGAAGTTGAACTCTTTTCCAAGAGAACCAGTAAAAATTAAGGGACCACTTCAAAGAACTGATCATGCAGCTTTTATTTACCACTTAATAACTCCTTGGGCATCAGAAGGACTTGCCTTTCAAGACTATCACATGCTTCGCTAGCTCAGTACATATTGCAGAGGATTCTATGAAGACTTTGCATATAAAATACAAAAATCTGTTACATATACATCCATTAACAACAGTTTGTACATTACAGTGGGTGCCAGTGTCAAAACAACTCCCTGTACTTCACAAGCAGCATGAATATATTGTGGCAGCAGCAGATAGGAACCTCCCCCAATGGGCAGACAGTGTTCACACAGTGCAATTGCTACTAAGAGCACAGACCAACAGATTCACATCTTTTTTTCTTTGCTTTCTCATCAGTGAATACACAAGTAGAGGATGGGAGGGTAAAGCAATGGGGATTCGGTGGCACTTTGGATTTTATTGTGCAGGTACACTGTATTACAGGCAGACACACTGGCAATTGTAAATTGGACACAAACATTAAATGGCTGCTCTTTATCACCAAAAAGACAGTTTTATACTTTGTTTTGATTTCCAATTGCCAAATTTCAGGTACCTCCTTTTCACATTATCAGTTAAATTTGTGACGATATGTATTCCAGGAATAAGGAATTCAGCAGACCCTCTAAATCAGTTGCTTATGTGATGAGTAGCACTGAATGTTCCTGGGGAAAAAATAACAAAGATCTGTTTCAGATAGCTTTGGAAAGTGAAGGCCAAAGATACAGATGTTCACAGGTCCTTTTGCCATTTGTTCACCAGTATCACCATTCCACAATTACAAACTCTCAGTTATTAACTCTTTTAAATAAATTTATCTGTGCATATGCACACCAACACAAGCTGCATCGGGAGACCATGAATAACGCTA
>SJYV01039930.1:10000-24664 GCA_006410875.1 Neotragus pygmaeus | reverse complement strand
CTGAGGCAAAGGACACTGCTCATTCTACAGCTTCTCTGGGATGCCAGTGAGATGCCCTGGCACTCTTTGGGGCCCAGGGTTGGGTGAGGCAGGGCAGAGAGAAGCAAGGACCACGGGAGGGAGCAGTGAAGACAAGCAGCACCCCTTCCTTTCATCAGTGCCAGCTCTGGGAGCCCAGGGACCCGGGACAGAGGGCAGCACCTAGCTTTCTGCACAGACCCTGGAGCAGCTAAGCTCTTCCGAGTGGAGGGCCAGTGCTGAGAAGTGCCCCACGCCAGAGGGCCTTGGATTGTGGAAAGAATACAGTCCCATCTCGGCCAAACCAGCAAATTTAATCTACTTGGAGTAATAATTTCAGCTACAACAAGATTTGATCTATAAACAACACAAAGCAGTGCCTGCCAAGTGCAAATCAAAGGCTTGGGAACCAGAAAAGAGATCTGGATAAAACGGGAGACCTTTGAATTCCTCTCCTGGATATGCGCGTCTACTTTAGAGGCGAGGGAGGGGCTTGTCCAGGTCTCTTAGGTCTCTTCTACCCTGTGTTTCACAGCCTATCCCCAGTGTCCACAAATAAACACACACCAGGAGGAAAGAGTTCAACTGTGAAAATCCAAGCATCTCCGGAGGGTTTTTCTGGCCTGGAGAGCCCCAAGAGGGATTCCTGGGTGAGCCTAGTGCTCGCTTGGAGAGGGTGCCCCTGGGCATGCCTGACTTTCTGGCCTGGGGCTGCCCTTCCATCTGAACCCTTGCCTGTTCCTTCTGCTGTCACTCCCCAGAGGAGGCCTCAGAGGGACAGGTTGGGGGGCCCCCTGACACCCCCAAATTCAGGACAAGTGTGGCAAACTGGGCTCTCAGCTTTCTAGACACAAACTGGAAAATAGTCAATATCCAATTATCCAATGACACCAGGAACTACGCTGCTGCTGCTAAGTCGCTTCAGTCGTGTCCGACTCTGTGTGACCCCAGAGACAGCAGCCCACCAGGCNTCTTCACAGTCCAACTCTCATATCCATACATGACCACAGGAAAAACCATAGCCTTGGCTAGACGGACCTTTGTTGGCAAAGTAATGTTTCTGTTTCATCTGAAAAGGGCACTAATCCCATCCATGAGGGTTACATTCTTATAACCTAATTACCTGCCAAGAGCCCCACCTCCTGATACCATCACATTGGGGCTTAGACTTCAATATATGATATTGGGGGTAGGGGACACAAATACTCAATCCACAGCAAAGGTCAAGTACACAGTCAACTCCATTTCTAGATAGAAAGGAAAGGAAAATGATTTATTATGTACCTACTATGCACCACATATTTTACTAGGCCCTTTCACCATTTTATAATAACCCAAGGAACAGATTAACACAGAAGACCTGGTCCACATGAGAAGATCTGGCATAAGGGAGACTAAAGACAGATTGTCTCCAATTTCTTTCCTTCCCACGGTTTTTTATTTCCTTCCTAATGTTATTTTGAATTTGTTTGTGCTCAAATTATATTATACCCTTGTCATCTCCATTAGCTAAAATGTATTTATGGCTGATTATGCATGCAGAAAATAAATTAAATATCTGAATAACATTACCAGTAATTGGTGAAATTGCCTTATGTTTTCACATTCTTACAACAAAAAAGGCATCAACAAATGACCAGGAAAACAAAAGGATAATCCATTATAATTGTCCATATTAACATAGCGACAGGACAGACACAATTATGGGCAATTTTGGTGTCTAAAAATCAAGTGTGATGAAAATTNGGATGCCAGTGAGATGCCCTGGCACTCTTTGGGGCCCAGGGTTGGGTGAGGCAGGGCAGAGAGAAGCAAGGACCACGGGAGGGAGCAGTGAAGACAAGCAGCACCCCTTCCTTTCATCAGTGCCAGCTCTGGGAGCCCAGGGACCCGGGACAGAGGGCAGCACCTAGCTTTCTGCACAGACCCTGGAGCAGCTAAGCTCTTCCGAGTGGAGGGCCAGTGCTGAGAAGTGCCCCACGCCAGAGGGCCTTGGATTGTGGAAAGAATACAGTCCCATCTCGGCCAAACCAGCAAATTTAATCTACTTGGAGTAATAATTTCAGCTACAACAAGATTTGATCTATAAACAACACAAAGCAGTGCCTGCCAAGTGCAAATCAAAGGCTTGGGAACCAGAAAAGAGATCTGGATAAAACGGGAGACCTTTGAATTCCTCTCCTGGATATGCGCGTCTACTTTAGAGGCGAGGGAGGGGCTTGTCCAGGTCTCTTAGGTCTCTTCTACCCTGTGTTTCACAGCCTATCCCCAGTGTCCACAAATAAACACACACCAGGAGGAAAGAGTTCAACTGTGAAAATCCAAGCATCTCCGGAGGGTTTTTCTGGCCTGGAGAGCCCCAAGAGGGATTCCTGGGTGAGCCTAGTGCTCGCTTGGAGAGGGTGCCCCTGGGCATGCCTGACTTTCTGGCCTGGGGCTGCCCTTCCATCTGAACCCTTGCCTGTTCCTTCTGCTGTCACTCCCCAGAGGAGGCCTCAGAGGGACAGGTTGGGGGGCCCCCTGACACCCCCAAATTCAGGACAAGTGTGGCAAACTGGGCTCTCAGCTTTCTAGACACAAACTGGAAAATAGTCAATATCCAATTATCCAATGACACCAGGAACTACGCTGCTGCTGCTAAGTCGCTTCAGTCGTGTCCGACTCTGTGTGACCCCAGAGACAGCAGCCCACCAGGCTCCCCCATCCCTGGGATTCTCCGGGCAAGAACACTGGAGTGGGTTGCCATTTCCTTCTCCAATGCAAGAAAGTGAAAAGTGAAAGGGAAGTCACTCAGTCATGTCCGACTCCTAGCGACCCCATAGACTGCAGCCCACCAGGCTCCTCCATCCATGGGGTTTGCCAGGCAAGAGTACTGACCTCTACAGGCTTTCTAATCACTTCCTCCATTGTGTCCTGGGTCCCGCTCTACAGTCCCCTGTGCATCACAAACATTCAACATCTTGTAGTAATTCATGGGGGTCCCATGCCTCAGTTTCCCTATTTTGATCCTGAAGGGATTTCCCAAACTTGACACAAATTCAGTGGAATGTTATGCCAAGCATAACACAATAAGCTTAACACAAGTCACATCTCTATTTCTTTAAGGCTGTGTCTCTGTAGCATGAGCAGAGAGCTGACCAGGCCGGCAGTCTCCACAGTGGCCACCTGCTGCTGCTGCTGCTGCTAAGTCATGTCAGTTGTGTCCGACTCTGTGTGACCCCATAGATGGCAGCCCGCCAGGCTCCCTCGTCTCTGGGATTCTCCAGGCAGGGACACTGGAATGGGTACAGTGGCCGCCTGAGCCCTCTGCTAACACACGAGGCTGTGCACTTCCCTGGGTCAACCCTGGTGATGGGAAAGATTGAAGGCAGGAGGAGAAGGGGATGACAGAGGATGAGATGGCTGGATGGCATCACCGACNTGGAATGGGTACAGTGGCCGCCTGAGCCCTCTGCTAACACACGAGGCTGTGCACTTCCCTGGGTCAACCCTGGTGATGGGAAAGATTGAAGGCAGGAGGAGAAGGGGATGACAGAGGATGAGATGGCTGGATGGCATCACCGACACGGTGGACACAGTGAAAGTAAAAGTTGCTTAGTCATGTCTGACTCTTTGCGACCCCATGGATTATACAGTCCATGGGATTCTCCAGGACAGAATACTAGAGTGGGTAGTCATTCCCTTCTCCAGGGGACTCTTCCCAATCTAGACACTGAACCCAGATCTCCCGCATTGCAGGTGGATTCTTTACCAGCTGAGCCATCAGGGAAGCAAGCTCTGGGAGATGGTGAAGGACAGGGAAGCCCGGAGTGCTGAAGTCCACGGGGTCGCAAAGAGTCGGATACGACTGAGCGACTGAACAATAACTAAAGCTGTCTGAATCTTACCTTGGAGAGATTGGTCCACACAGCGCGACGCAGCAGTTTGTAAAGATGTTTCCGTAGCTGTAGGGGTTGTAATTTTCTTTACCTCTTTTATTTGACCAAGATCCTTTAATCTGAAAAAAAAGGAAGGTCAGTGACACAGTCTGCCTCGCACCAATGCCCCAGGTTGGGTCAACGGGACCATGAGAAGTCCATAAAGAGTGCAATGGTCTTTACTCACTTCTTCAGCAGGAGAAACGGAGGTACTTTTCTCAAGGACAACTGGCATTTACTCTAAACTTGGAAATACCCCCAAACAGCAGGTCAGACCAGGGGGAGAAGTAGCATTCTCTGGGGAAAATAATCTCTTATTTCCACAACCTGGTACTTAAAGGCCAGTTCACATAAGCCAGTGGAGGTCTTTTTTTTTTTTTTTTTTAACATCGTTTTTAAAGTCTTTATTGAATTTGTCACAATAGTGCTTCTGTGTTAAGTTTTGGTTTTTTTGGCCGTGAGGCTTATGGGATCTCAGCTCCCTGAGCAGGGTTCGAACCCGCATTCCTTGCTTTGGAAGGTGAAGTTCTAGCCACTGGACCACCAGGGATGTCCTGCCAGTGGAGGCTGTTTCCATATCCCATCGAGTGTGATAAATAGTAATGGAACTAATGGGGTAACGTGCCTCCTCCAATTGCCCATTGATAGCCTGGATTCAGCTCCTAAATACTCCTGCAGATTATTTCTGACGTTTTTAGTTACCAACCACAAGTAACTGTCTTAAGAGTCTCTGAACTCATGCATCTCATCAGCACTGATTTTTCAAGTCTTCAAGGCAACCTGACTAATTCTGAGACATTTAGTTCATGTCCTGACAGAGACTTCTGTCAGAATCCAAATATTCGGGGCAGAAGGGACCAGAGCCACGTTTTATATCTCCTCTCTGTCATCATTAAATACAGGCAGATAATCCTAGACAAAAGGTCAAATTTGGGGTTAGGGCAGTCGCCTTCCAAAATATGATGGAATCATTATCTGCAAGAAGCCAGCCTGCACTGTCTCTCTTCAGTGGGGGAGGTGGCAAGTTGCTCCCCAAACATTGCAAAGGAACAGAGCAGAAGGCCTCGGAATTAGGTGTCAGCCGGCCGATCTGAGGATCTAAGTGGTGTGGCCGGGACAATGTGATGATTTGCGATAGAGAAATTGGAGATTGGCGTCAGAAAATGCTTCTCCCGCAGGCTCTTTGCTCCCCAGGGGCTCACAGTTGGAAAGGGAGCTCAGTAGACCCGGCGGCCCCCGCCTCTTCTTTCTCTATTTCCCACCAAAGAACACACCCGTGCCCCACCCCCCAGGAACTTACGTCTTCATTCGTGGTCTGGTTGGAGCTTATCAGGTACGTGTGGAAACCCGAGAGCCCCACAATGGACCAGACGGAGAAGAAGCAGACCACGGCCTCCAGCACGGTGCCTGGAGTCAAGGAGGCGAACTGGCAGGACCGTGACGTTCTGAGGGCCCCAGGGGAGCCGGATGAATGAGATTTGGACAGGAGCCACCCGCAGGCCCTCACTCAGGCGCTGGCGTCCACCTAGCCTGGCATCGGTGGTCTCCCAGCCAGGGAAGACCCTCTGGGGCAGGGACAAGGCCACATCCTCCTTCACGGTGCAGCGTTTATGCTCAGCAGGGGATTGGCAGGCTTGCTGAACAGGCCTTGTTCCTTTCTCACGGCTGGCAGTTCCTGACTGTCCTCCCCGCCTGACCTTGGCACCTCCCTCGTGACCCACCGTGCAGCCACAGGCAGTGGCAGCAAAACCAGGGAGCATGCTGGTTGGCGTGGGCAGCAGCCTGGGTCTCCACTGAATGGACTCAACATTGAATCTCACTTCAATCGCCACCTCTACCCTTGGCTTCTGAAAGCTGGGCTGGAGCACTGACAAGTTTCTCTCCCGACCTGATTTGAGGCTGTGACAGCCACTTGCAGGGCTGACCGCGGGCGACTGGAACCCGGGCAGAATTTATCTTCCTGACTGTCTCCCTCCCTGGATGGCCCTTCCCCCCATGGGATGCCCACTCCCATTGTGGATGGGCTTCTGACACTGCGGGGTCATTTCTCAGTGTGGCATCAGGGTGAGTGGGGTTTTTTCTTAGGGGACCTTATCCCAGCCCCTCAGCCAACCCTGACACATAGGGCTGTCCTCAGCTATTTGACAGGCAACTAGGAAACTTGGATCTACACCAGACATTGAGTGAATGGGGAGCTGTGAGTTCCACAAGATATGCTAAGACCAAAGGGAAAAAAAAAAAGCCTGGCATTCTTCAACAGATGAGATAAATCAACCAAGAGTGTGGCCATTTGAAAAGACGAGAGAATTTTTCTGTCCCACAAATATTGATAAGATTCTATTTACAAGATACGGATGGATCTCAGAGGAAAAAAAATTGTCAGAGGTCTGGGAGTTTAAATATACATCATGCATTTGCCATTGATAAATGACAGGCCAGAGAAAGTAAAATACTTGTGTATTCCTCATGGTTCCAAGGACGGAAGCTATAGATCATGCTGTAATATATCACCATTGATTTTTTTCAGGTTTGGATATAATTTCTCTTTGGACCAGAGAAATGAATATATCAGCCAGGGCAATGCCACTATCTGCCATGTCATGATTAACAAATGCCACTGTCCGGCTGCACATGAAATAGGAGGCATGAATGGGCTCCCGCCTGTTGACTGACATTCAACCTCAGAATAAACCACTGGGTCTGCTCTTGGAAAAGTGGAAACATGCTTTGCTTTTCTTTCTAAGGTTTAAATTTCTAGAAACTGCAAGGTCTCAGGAGAGTCCTACTCAAATGAAAAGGACATTTCAAGAGAACGATGCCCAGCTGGCCAAGGTGCCAACAGCATGAGCAGTTGGGCTCTTACATATCCAACACACAGAGCTCCGGGGGTCCCACCTGGCCCTCACGGAGGAAGGAGGTGAACGGGATGGAGGAGGAGCCGCACATCCCAAGAAGAGGACGTCTATGGTGGATTCTGGAAAAGTGGGTAAGGACAGAGGGGTAGGGAGGATTGGAGGGGGAAGAGAGAGATGGAGAGAAGCAGACCCCTGCCACCAGCCTGGGTAACCCTCCGATTTCTGCCAGGGTTACAGGGAAACAAACGGTTATGGCGGAGGTCTCGCTGCACATGGGGGCATGGGGACGGTGGCTCAGGTAGCAGATGATCCTATTCCCACCTGCCTGCCTGCAGCTCAGGGCCCACAGACGCCCCTCCTCCCAGCCTCATCTCCCCACCCAAAAGGGCACAGATGAGGGGAGGCGGCGACACGGGAGCCCTGCCCGCACCGGCTGGGAAGCAGAGGCGAAGTGCAGCCCAGGGCAACTGACAAGGAAGCCTGAGTCGGGAGAACTGGGTGGTGTGAGAGAAGCTGAGCTGGCAAGGAGCCTGCGCAGGCGGGAAGGGAAAATCGAGAGGGCAGAGAGGTCAAAGAGGAAGTGACAAACGGAATGGAAACAGGGTAGGAAAGAGAATGAAGAATGAACCAAAAGATCTGTTTACTGAATCACACAGGAAGAGCCCGGAATGGCACCCCACTCCAGTCTTCTTGCCTGGAGAATTCCACGGCCAGAGGCGTCTGGCGAGCTGCAGTCCATGGGATCGCAGAGTCGGAAACTACTGAGCGACTAACACACACACACACACACACACACACACACACACACACACACACACGCAGAGAGCCCATCTACGGTCTCAGAAATACTTATGTGTCATGAACAGTTTACAATCCAGGCAGAATGATGGGCTTGTCAAAACATATGTAATATCCACCCGTGAACATACGAAAGCTAGCATGTGAAGGTGGAGGGGGGTCATAGCATGTAGCGTGGCTACGGCTCGCTTCACAGCTGCTGTTCCTTTTGCATGCCACTGACGGGACTACCTCCGAAAGGAGGCAGCGTTACCAGCAGACGTGGCGTTTTAAAGGTTTATAACCACCCCTCTCCCCACAAATACGCAGTGTTCTATATTAACGTCTCACGTGCTTTGGAAACATTTTATAAATAAAAGCATGCAGCTCCACTGTTAGCTCACAGTCGGGTCAAAACGACACGGACTCCAGGTAGCATGCGAGATGCAGCCCCCTCTGACTCCCCCGCTATAGCTGCCCCATCACCCACAGGACATCTAGAGGAACGGTCACTGCCATTCCTAACAATGCTGCCATCACAGGCTGCGTGTCAGGCTCTGCTCCAAAGGCTCCACGTGGGATAACTCACTCAATCCTGAGAGCAACGCAGTGAGAAGTCTGATTTCCACTGGACCCGTAGGGAAACCGAGGTAGGAAGCAGTTACATAATTTGCATAGGGAACAGCAGAGCAGGGATTTGAACCTTGAAAGTGTGGAAGGCTGGGTCTTTTCCTGATTCTTGCTGAGGGACAGGCAGCTCTAGGCTGTTCCCAACCTCGGCTGGGGGAGATGGGGACCCTCTTCATCAGGGATTCTCGAACCCATGACACCTTAAAGACTGCACTCCCCTCAAATTCACTCTCAGACTGAATATCTGAAGAATGTATCCTCTCACTGACCCGACAGCTTCATACTGAAAACATCTACACCATAATAAGATTAAGAAACATAAATTCTGCTTTAATGTATCAAAACCCATTTACTGATGAAAAAAAAAAAGACATGAGTGGAAATAGGCCAATAGCAGTAGGAGCCAATTTAATAAGCAGCTGGATGTTTACTGCCTCAAAGATGTTTCAAAGCACAGCAGTGACCTCTGCCAGCCTCCATGTGTCTTCCCCAGCCCCCAAGAAGACAAGAGCCTCCTCTGTGGCCAAGAGTATGGCTTCAAATGCCCCTCAACCCCAGCTCAACCTTCTGTACGCCAAGGTGCTCGCTAGATGGCTAGGGAATTGAAAAAGACTAAAAATGCCAGTGGGTGGGTGTCCCTCCTTGGGTATTCCACACGATCCCAGAAATGCCTGCTCTGTGCCTTTTGGGGCACCCAGCCCTGCACTCAGGACAGTGGGGGAAGGTAAGCTCCCCACCCTCGGGGAATAGGGGTCTGCTTGCCCGTGGGAAGGTAAGCAAGAAGAGACAGCCTGGCAAAGATGCAGAAATATTGCCGGGCACGATGGTGAGGGCACCTCAGTGTTTGGGGAATTGTAAAAGGTGAGAGGTCATGGAACCAAAGGTTTTTAACCTTCATTTCATTTCAATTCAGTCGCTCAGTCATGTCTGACTCTTTGAGACCCCATGGACTGCAGCATACCAGGCCTCCCTGTCCATCTCCAACTCCCGGAGCTTACTCAAACTCATGTCCATTGAGTTGGTGATGCCATCCAACCATCTCATCCTGTCATCCCCTTCTCCTCCTGCCTTCAATCTTTCCCAGGATCAGGTCTTTTCAAATGAGTCGTTCTTTACATCTGGTGGCCAAAGTGTTAGAGTTTCAGCTTTAGCATCAGCCCTTCCAAGGAATATTCAGGACTGATTTCCTTTAGGATGGACTGGTTGGATCTCCTTGCAGTCCAAGGGACTCTCAAGAGTCTTTTCCAACACCACAGTTCAGAAGCATCACATCTTTGGCGCTTAGCTTTCTTTATGGTCCAACTCTCACATCCATAAATGACTACTGGAAAAACCCTAGCTTTGACTAGACAGATCTTTGTTGGCAAAGTAAAAAAAACGTTCACACAGACACCTTTTTTTTTTCTTAAAATTTCAGGAGGCTTAAAAACGCCCCTGATGCCTCTCCATGGATAGTCATGAACTTTAAGTAAAGATGTCCTGATTTATTCTAATCCTTTCATTTGACAAAATACTTATTTGTAAAATGAAGAGCTAAGGCCCAGAGAAGTCAAGCCACTTATAAAAACTCAGACAGCGATTCACAGCAGAACAGAACATGGTCTCCAGACTTGCAGGAGAGAAAGAGCTTCCTGAGCCCCCAGGCCATGGAGCGTCCCATGACAGACCCTAACTCTCAGGCCTCAGAACTCCAACAGCACGGCTGAGACTGCCCACGACATCACACCTCGTCCACCAGTCCCACAGCCTCAGCACCGCCCCGGGGGAAGAACTTGTCTCTGCAGACATGTCATCGCCCAGGTCCCCACATTCCAGCTGCCAGGCTGGCCACGGGATTTTTTTTTGCCAAGTGCCAAATCCAGATAACAGTTTATTTTGAAAAGTCTGTATTTCATGTGAATTTCCTCATTGACCAAAATCCCCAGATTCCAGAACGGCCAGGGAATGCTTGCCTTGGACCCGTTCTGCTCTGAGCACCCTTCCCGTGTGTGACTGGGGTGCCGCTCGGTGCCAGGTGGGCTTTCTCAGTGGGCGCTGGCCGCCCACCCCTGGGTCTTCCTGTATCTCTTTCTGCTTCAGGTCTCTGCCTGAGGTTCTGATACTTAAAATACAAGGAACAGATGATACGGGTAATCTTTTTGTCCTTTAGTTTTTCCAAAAATGATGGTAAGAGAGGCCACGTTCGCTTACAGGAAGGGCTCTGATGGATGAGCAGACATCAACAACAGACCCCTTTGTTCTCCAGATGGAATGTCTACATCAGCCTTCAATGCTCTTAGATATTTAGGTTCAGGAACTTGTCAGCCGATTTTTCTCATCAATTAGGTGATTCTCGAATCCTTAGACAGAGATAAGAAACTACAGCTTGTGTTCCTGTCACTTGAGGGCCTGTTACTGAGTCTGGGGTTGGGGGTGCTGACTTTTTGATGATTTACATGACAGACACATTGAAGATCAAGTTACCAGGACCCTTCAGACTGGATCACTGGGCCATCATCTTTCAATCTTTCCAATCCTTTCTCTTAAACGCTTATATGCTGCTGCTGCCGCTGCTAAGCTGCTTCAGTCGTGTCCAACTTTGTACGACCCCATAGACAGCAGCCCACCAGGCTCCCCCATCCCTGGGATTCTCCAGGCAAGAGTACTGGAGTGGGGTGCCATTGCCTTCTCCGAAATGCTTATATAGAGGTGCATAAAAGTGAAAGTGAAGCTACTCAGTCGTGTCTGACTCCTTGTGACCCCATGGACTGCAGCCCACCAGGGTCCTCCATCCATGAGATTCTCCAGGCAAGAATATTGGAGTGGGTTGCCATTTCCTTCTCCATAGAGGTGCATGCTGCTGCTAAGTCAAGTCAGTCATGTCTGACTTTGTGCAACCCCAGAGACGGCAGCCCACCAGGCTCCCCCATCCCTAGGATTCTCCAGGCAAGAACACTGGAGTGGGTTGCCATTTCCTTTTTCAATGCATGAAAGTGAAAAGTGAAAGTGAAGTCGCTCAGTCGTGTCTGACTCTTAGCGACCCCATGGACTGCAGCCCACCAGGCTCCTCTTTCCATGGAATTTTCCAGGCAAGAGTACTGGAGTGGCTATGCCCTACTCCAGGGGGTCTTCTCAACCCAGGGATCGAGCTCAAGTCCTTGCACTGGCAGGTGGGTTCTTTGCCACTGAGTCACCAGGGAAGCCCAGGAGCCATGTAGGATGAGATTTATAGAGAGAACTTGTTAATAAATTATACTTTTGGGTTAAAAAGTTAAGTTAAAAGGCAAGTGACAGGTTGGGAGAAAAATATTGGAAAAAGCTAGTTATAAAATTATTACTGAGAATATACAAAAAACATGCTAATAGGAAAAGAACAAACAACGGAAAAACGTTCAAAGAGTTTGAACTGGCACCGAGGTGAGAAAAAGGGTCAACAATCATGGAAATATGTGCAAGCTGATTATTATGTAGAAAATGGAAATTAAAACAACAATTTTTTTCCCTCCCCATCAAATTGGCAAAATCACGGTCCTGATGAGATTGTCACCGACGTGGGTGAAGGTGGGGAGAAATGGAGCATGAGCTGGCACTCTCTCTTCAGGGGACAATATTCCCCGGTGGCTGAGTCGGTAAAGAATCTGCCTGCAGTGCAGGAGATCCAGGTTTGATCCCTGGGCCAGGAAGATCCCCTGGAGAGGGAAATGGCAACCCACTCCAGTATTCTTGCCTAGAAAAATCCCGTGGACTGAGGAGCCTGGCAGGCCACAGTCCATGGAGTCACAAAGAGTTGGCCACGACTGAGTGACTAAACCACCACCACAATCAGTATTTAAACTATGTTGGCTTCTAACTCAGGGACTCTGCATCTAGTTGTCAGTCCTAGAGAAATACTAACACTTGTGCACAAAGAGATACACACAAGAAAACCCACTACCTCATTTTCTGAGTAGTAACAAAAAAAAGTCTAAATAGCCATTTATAGAAGAATACACGATGGTTCGTCTATACTCTGGAACTCTATTAAACAGTTGAAAGAAGAATGGCATTTATGTGTTGACATGCCTTCAGAAAATATTTGAAAATCAAATTGTAGAACAATTCAAAGGGTACGTATGATTCCCTTTAGGTAAGGCAGTTCCCCCCATCTGCTGTGTATGAATGCACACATACAGTATACGTATTTGAACTCTGAGAAGATCGTACGGAAAGACTCACAAAACCCCACAAGGACTCTACAGAATGAGGGGTCAAGGGCAAAACCTCCTTTTTATGCTCATGACTAAAATTCATTTTGTGAGAATATGTTCCTGTATCAGTTGGGTGATTTAAAAAACCGAGAACTTCATGCCCCCTCTGCAATCTTCTAAGACATAATCTGTGCTTCACAGAACTCCCTCCATCCGCCTCATCAGGGCAGCTGGGGAGTCTCAGTTCCCTGGGTGGAGGCGGCTGAGCTCTAGTTCTGGAAATGCCGCTGAGCTTAAATGGGGGCCATTAACCTCCCCGTGAGATCCTGCTGGGAGACTTCAGGCACCTGTCTTATCTTTTCCTGGGCCCTCTGAGCATCATTAGACCCTAGGATGGATGGGCCCTGAGAGATGGGTGAGTGAAGACCTGTCCTGCCTTCAAAGGTCCATCTAGTCAAAGCTATGGTTTTTCCAGTAGTCATGTAGGAATGTGAGAGCTAGATCATAAGGAAAGCTGAGCACTGAAGAATTGATGCTTTTGAACTGTGGTGTTGGAGAAGACTCTTGAGAGTCCCTTGGACTGCAAGGAGATCCAACCAGTCCATCCTAAGGAGATCAGTCCTGAGTGTTCATTGGAAGAACTGATGTTGAAGCTGAAACTCCAATACTTTGGCCAACTGATGCAAAGAACTGCCTTATTGGAAAAGATCCTGAAGCTAGGAAAGATTGAAGGCAGGAGGAAAAGGGGACAACAGACGATGAGATGGTAGGATGGCCTCACCAGCTCAATGGACGTAAGTTTGAGTAAGCTCTGGGAGTTGGTGATGGTCAGGGAAGACTGGCGTGCTGCAGTTCATGGGGTCACAAAGAGTCAGACACAACAGCAACTGAACTGAACTGTCCTGCCTTCATGAATTTTCCACTGGCTCCAGGTGCCCCCTTTCTGACAGCCCCTGGGCCAACTCCAAGCCTTCCATCAAATTCCACTAAAATAGAATGGTGCCCATCAGGCCATGGATGCCTGTCAGACGGTGCTGTGAAATGAGTGCAATCTGGGCCCCCAGGCAGGGCTCGGCCATCACAGTGCCCTCCCCCAGCCCCACCATGTGTGTGTGTGTGTGCGCGCGCGCGCACGCGTGCGTGTGTGTGCCCTCTCCCAGCCACACCGTGTGCGTGTGTGTCCATCTGTGAGAGCATCTGGGTGCCAACACTATTGTGTGTGTGTGTGTGTGTGTGTGTGTGTGTGATGAGAGCATCTGAGTGCCGACACTGTTATGTGTGTGTGTGTGTGTGCCCTCCCCCAGTCCCACCATGTGTGTGTGTGTGTGTGTGTGTGTGCATGTGTGTCCATCTGTGAGAGCACCTGGGTGCCAACACTATCAGGGCTCCTAGCGCCCGCTTTGCTAACCGTGCCGAGTGAAGGAGTGAACCTAAGCCCGGCCCCAGCCCTGCAGACAGCCTCCGCCTCCCCTACTCGCCCCACACTCATCCCGGTCAGAACTGCCCCCTCCACAGCCTTGTGCTCACGCCACCTGCCGAAGCCTCTTGACTTCCCTGCAGGAGGTGCAGGCTCCTTCTGGAACTTCCCCCTCCTCTGGGCACGCGGTGGCATTTTTATGCCACTGAAGACTTACTCTGCTTTTCAGAAACCGGAATCAGAGCTCAGATCTTGGCATCCGCAGATGTTCGTCAAGAGGAATGAGTCACCCTGCCGCCCATGGCTGCTCTGGCCTCTGGTGGATGTGCTTCGAAGCTCAGGGCTGTTGGATTGTTCTAGACTTTATCACCCTGGCAGGTGTTGCACGTGGTGGGTGTTCAGCACAATGACCGTGAAGGAAGCAGATACAGGGAGGGCCTCCTTTGCCGGACCCACCTAGCTGGGGGGACTGAAGACCGCTGCCCTGGAGGAGATTCTCCTTTCGTCTCTTCCCCGAGGGGAGGCGGAGAAGAGGGCGCTGAAAGTCCGGGCAGGCACCGCATGCCCGTGCTTCTCTGATGCAGAGACCAAAGGGAGAACATGGTCACAGGGAGCCAGGACAGGTAACGGGAGGTGGAGAGGGAGGAGGAAGAGGAGGACGGGGGATGCTCCAGGCTGGACGTGCTCCTGCCAAGGGTGATTCTGGTGGTCCCTCCCTCCGCACTGGCAGGGCGAGGTGCAGCCAGGGAACAGCCTGTGCAGTGCCAGCTAAGTCAGAGCCAGGCATTCTCACCCCAGCCACTGGTGACACTCCCTCTCTCCTTGCCCCTGTTTCTCACCTGCATCCCTTGCCCGCCTCCTCTTGGGCTTTGCACCACTCTGGA
>SJYV01039930.1:0-5000 GCA_006410875.1 Neotragus pygmaeus | reverse complement strand
TTATTAAACTTAACAAGACCAGCATGTTTTCATAATGGAACTGATTTCCTGAAAGACCGAGACGAGCCTCTTCTTCAGGAAAGAAAAGGCAAGGCTTGGCTATGAAATATGCCAAAGTAATGTGCCTTGAAAACCAAAGGACACAGAAGGGCGATGATGGAGGAGGATGATCACCCCTGGCAGTGTTGGGGAGAGAAACAAAGATGGCATTTCCCAAAGGACCTGCTTTTAGCAGCCACAGAGGTCGAGAATTTCATTCCCAGCAAAACCTTGACTTCTGGCCAACTTCTAGCTCACTCTAGCTTCTCAGATTATTAACAGAAGACAGGACAAACCTGTGAGATGTACGCGCCAAGAGCCTTCCTATACCTTCATATGTCCCTGTCCCCTTTCTAAGAGACTAGCAACTGACTATAGAGCCTGCACTCACTGCCAACATTCTGTGCTGCCCATAAACACAGAGTGCCAGAAAGGAGACACTCTGTACCATCTAAGTACACACACACACACAGAGGACATACAGATCTAACGAAATACCACCAGCACCACTACTACTGTTACACACACACACATGCACACAACCAGCTTCTAGGCACACAAGCTGGTTCACCTTAACAGCTAAATGATGGTCATGACATGTAGATTTTAGCAGAGTTCTTCATTCTTCAAGAATTTTCTGCCACAAGATGAAGCTTACTCCAAGGGGTAGCTTCTCAGTCGCGTTTGACTCTTTGTGACCCCATGACTATAGCCTGCCAGTCTCCTCTGTCCAGGAGATTATCCCAGCAAGAATACTGGAGTGGGTTGCCATTCTCTTCTCCAGAGGACTTTCCCAACCCAGGGATTGTACCCAGATCTCCCATATTGCAGGCAGATCCTTCACCATCTGAGCCACTAAGGAGGCCCAAATCCAGTCTAACTGGTTATATGAAAAAGACAGACAGCTGGGTATCAGATGCAGCCAGGTCAGTGCGTCCAGCTGGCTGACTCTACACCAATTAGCGTCAAACCCGGGAGGGCAGGGGAGGGTGTGGGAGACCATTCATGCTCTTCAGGGGTGAATGTTTTTCTTTCAAGCAGTTCAAAATACTAGGCTACATGCTTGTGTACACTGTTTGGGAGGATGGGATGACTCCAAATGACTTGAGACTGACCATCTCTACTCAGGCCTATGAACAGATATTCAGTTTCGAGAAATAATTGATTGAGGGGTTATCCATACTGCCCAGACACCAAACTGAACTCCTCGACAGAACCTACAGAGGGTCAGAGAATCTCCATGTGACTGCAACAAGAAGGGCCCCACACAGGGGCGCCTATAAGTATTCTGTAGGGACCACCTGCTGATCAAAATGAAGTCAGCTGGAACTCAGCCTGGCTACTCTGTAAACCAGTCTGACAACGCAAATCAGTGTGGGTTTCTGGAGGTGGGCAAGAATTCACACTTAGTTTTCCAGCGCAAGAGCACTTCAGTTTCAACGAGGCTAAATGAGTCACTTCGAGGTTTAAGCAATTCAAAGGCTGTTACTCACGCAGGTGAATATCAAGGAGCTCTTTGGATGCTTCATAGAAGGAGAAGGAATATTATTTATGAGAAGGAAAGCCAAGGCCCAAGATGAAGTAACTGAGGAGAAGGCCAGTCCAATACTTAACACGTTTACGTGGTGAAAAATTACATCCTGGAAAGGATATCTTGCAGGACTGTCCTTAAGAGCGTTGAGGAATCCCGCCTGCTGTGAACCTGGGGGAATGAAACAGAATTTAATAATCAGACGTCACTTCAAGAAACAGCCTTCATGCTGAAAGCTCTCTCATCTACACAAAAATAATCGGTGCCTCGAGATCAGTAAAATTACATTTGGTAGAGCTCCAATACTGATTGGACAGTGAGATTCCACCAAAGTTATTCAACAAGAAAATGGCAGATTCATAAGTAGACCCAACATCTGGAGGATATTTGTTCAGTAAAAGCAGATGGATGTCTGCATACATTCCCATATGTTACAGTTCTGATTACTCCTTTGTTTTCCTCACTTTAATAGGGAAATAGAATACTGTATGCTATTTTCTCTCTTCTTTTACAAAAGACTGTTTCCCCGAAGTTGGTTAACATTTGACCCCGGGCATCCTGTAAACTAGACTAAGTATCAAAGACGCCTTTCTCTGCACCCAAAGTAAACAAACTCATAAACCCAAAGTCTATATTGCTGACTGCTTTGGGGTTTGAGACATGTGAATACAGACTGTCTGTGCAAGAAAACATTTCTTCAGGGGCCGGAGGGACGATGCATCTGACAAAAAGCGGTTTTTATTTTGTGCATTGGCATTAGAGGCGTTTGAGAAAGAAAAGCGCATAGAGAGGAGCTCTTAGTGGCCCCACCTTGGGTTGGCAAGGCTGGGTCCTCGTGTTCTGGGGACATAAACTGGCCCTGGCACGGCAGTGGAATGAGCGAACAGGAGAGACGCCACAGGACCGGTTCTAGCGCATCTCTGCGGCGTCGTCTGTTCCAGACCAGAACAGGGAGCCAGGCTGGCTGGGGGGAGGCTAACGGTGTGATGGCTCTAGTTCTTCCCCGAGTGCCCGCCCCCTCTTGCCCACTGGCCACCTCGGAGGCCCGAGAATGTGCCTTGTGCTCTAAGGACACCAACTGATTGAAGAACTGATGAGGAAAGCTTGAGGTGTTCCCGTCCCTCCCTGCTAGGCCGGGGTGGCGTGGACGTGCTGCGGATCTTGGAGCAAACGCAATCTTGAGGCACAGGGACGGACAAGAAGAGACGATTTCTCTTTCCCTGCTGAACCCAGACCATATCGCTTTTTCAAGCTCTGCTTCCTCTAAGAGGAAATCCAGATGTCACCTTCCCGGTGATCTCTGGACGACAGGCTTCCTCGCCGGCTGCCCCTGGCTATCCGGTGTCCCCTCTCAGAGCCCACTTCCTGGCAGGGAGGACTCGGGGCACGGTCCCCAGCTGCTCTCAAACAGCTCTCCGCCTTTGCTAAGGCTTCCAGAATCATAGCGGGGGATCACGGAGTCATGTAAAGCTTCTGCCCTTCTTGAGCACAAATCGGGGGTCGGGGTGGGGTTGTTTAGTGGGGGTTGTGGTGAGGGGTGCAGAACCAGGAGAGGAAAACCTCTATTTGCTTTTGTCCAAAATACTGCAGTAACTTGCAGGCTTTTTTTTGCAGGCGGCAGGTGGGGGGTTGGAAGATTGGGTTAACAATATATCCGAATAAGCTAGAGCAAACTCCATTTTGCTGAAACCAGAATGAGCAAAAATTTGTTGTTGTTTAGTCGTGTCTGACTCTTTTATGACCCCATGGACTGCAATGGAGTGAAAATGCCACTGTGGTGGCAAGTGACGGGTCTCACGGTGTGTGTGAGAGTGCATGTGTGTTACCAGAGTTAATGTGTGAGGTAAAAACTGCCTGATACCCAGAATGTAGGGGCAAGGCCATAAATACAGTATGATTATATATATGTGTAGGCATTTTGAAGTTGCTAAAGATGATATAAGAGGTAATGTTTAAAGACTATTTTTCAGTGTCATATATATGCTGGAATATCAGTACTTCTTCCTTCTCTAGTTGTGTAAATAACTGCTTCTTCTGTCTGTTAATACCTACATATTCTTTGGAAGGACTGATGCTGAAGCTGAAACTCCAGTACTTTGGCCACCTGATGCGAAGAACTGACTCATTTGAAAAGATCCTGATGCTGGGAGGGATTGGGGGCAGGAGGAGGAGGGGACGACAGAGGATGAGATGGTTGGATGGTATCACTGACTCAACGGACATGAGTTTGAGCAAGCTCCAGGAGTTGGTGATGGACAGGGAGGCCTGGCGTGCTGCAGTCCATGGGGTCTCAAAGAGTCGGACATGACTGAGGACTGAACTGAACTGAGGACCCTAGTTACATTGTTGCCACTTTGAGACTCTGAAAATAAAACAGGTGCCCCTGAGACCCCTCAGGCCATCCTTTCCAGGTGGTGAGGAAGGGTAAAGGGGTCTCTGACCTGGGATAATCCTCTTCCTGCTGTCCCAGCAAGTTATGGCTCTCATGCATATATTACAAATTTGTGTTACATTTAGATGAAAAGATTGGGAAAGAATGAACGGAAACTAGCATTTAAAATGCCTGTGAAAATTTGGAATAGTCCATGAAGGTCCAAAGTAAAAAACTAATATGAAACTTCCAATACCACCCACTCCCCCCAACCCCCATTCAAACCCCACCAAGAGAGCAAATAGAGAATGTGCGTGTCTAAATTTGGCCTTAGCACGCTTTGGACTAATCGCTGCTTCAGGGAAGAAAGTGAGGCGTGTGTCTAGACACTTCTAGAAACATTCCAGAGAGAAGCTCTGGACTTGCTAATGGATGGTGGTACTTCAGGAATATGGACAGGGGTGATGCTGGTCTTTAATGTTGCTGATGGAGCTCTAATGGAAGTTTAAAGGCTCACCTTTACAGGTCAAAGCCAAGTGGCTTCCTTCTCATCACATCCCTATTATAGGAAAGTGAGTTCAAAGTTATAACTTTTGAAAGGGGAGTGAAAAATGCCATTTGTTAAGACAAATATATATTAAAATCACCTATATCACAATTTCATTTTTAATAAAGTTGCTTCCTTCATAGCTTGCCAATGTCCTGGCAGATAATTAAACATTTTATCAAATGTGTATCTCACATTTATAGATTTGTGTGTAAGAAAACTCAGTCTTTATCTCCCCCAACCTTTCTTTTTAGGGCGGGGACAATTCCTGCTAAAGTAGATTCACATTTTTAAAAAGGTTCTGTTTTTCAATGGGTATCATGACAACACATTATCCTCTGGGAAAATGTCGGGATGGTTCCTCCTGGGGATCCCTCAAGCAGAAGAGAAAGTGAAGTCACAAAGTTGGAACAGGGACCGCGTGTCAAGGAGAAAGCCTTGTAAGAGGAGTCTGATCCAGGGGCACCCCTGATAGCTGCTGTTGGAAGATGGGGGAGGGAGGGGAGAAACAG
>SJYV01039929.1:0-10107 GCA_006410875.1 Neotragus pygmaeus | reverse complement strand
GACCCCACAGACGGCAGCCCATTGGGCCCCGCCATCCCTGGGATTCTCCAGACAAGAACACTGGAGTGGGCTGCCATCTCCTTCTCCAATGCATGAAAGTGAAAAGTGAAAGTGAAGTCGCTCAGTCGTGTCTGACTCAGCGACCCCATGGACTGCAGCCTACCAGGCTCCTCCGTCCATGGGAGTTTCCAGGCAAGAGTACTGGAGTGGGGGCCATTGCCTTCTCCGATGAACAAACATAACTAAGCAGAAACTAAGAGTCATAGATAACCGAGAACAAGCAGGCTGTTGCCAGGGAGAGGGAGATAGGAGGAGGAGAGAAACAGAGTGAGGGAGATCTAAGAGGTACAAACTTCTAGTTACAAATAAATGAGTCATGGAGTATAGTCGGTAATTACATAATGTCTTTGTATGGAGACAGAAGGTAAATAGGCTTATCTTGATGCTCATTTCGAAAGGTACAGAAATACCAAATGACTATGTTATGCTAACAGAGTTGTAGGTCAATTGTACTTCAGAAACAGACAAACAAAGCTGTAGACAAAGAGATCAGATTTTTGGTTACCAGAGGCACAGTGTGTTGGGGGTGGGGGAAGAATTGGAAGAAGGTAGTAAAAAGGTGCTACCTTGCAGTTAAAAGATAAATAAGTACCAGGGATGTTAATGTACAACACGACAAATATAATGAACACTGCTGTATGTTGTATGTGAAACTGTTGAGAGTCGATGCTGAGTCTCATCACAAGGGAAAAGTCTTTTTCTATCTCTTTATAATTTTGTATCTATATGAGATGACAGATATTCACTAGAGTTATTGTGATAATCATTTCATGATATGTGTAAGTCAGACCATTATCCTGTATACCTTCAGCTTCTGTAGTGTGTATGTCAGTTATATCTCAATAAAACTAAAGATAGTAAAAAACAGAACAAAATGTTTACCATGCTAAGCCACTGAGATTTCAGTTCATATACTGCAGGTGTAACTGATATAGTAGTTACCTTAACTAAAAACAACAGGAGCAGAATCATCGGGCCTGGCTTCCTTTGAAGGTGAGCTGGGTTTTCATCTGGGCATGTCTTCCTCACTATGGAGTCGGATAAAATAATTTGTATTATTTTGCTCAAAATCAGATGTGGTTGAACCACCAAGCTTCTGTTTCTGTGATTTCTTTGAGGGCCTTGCACTTTTAGTTGAGATCTTCTGCTTTGTCAAAGACTCTTTTCTCTTTCTGATACCGATTGAGACCTGGGTTGGTAAATTATTCACTGTTCAGCCAGGGAAACATAACTTTTGAAATATTCCAAAACACCTTAGAGTCTGTGGAGAGATCAAGTTGACATGGTGTATTCCAAAGCTTGGAGAGGGCTTCTGGAGGAAATCCAGATTCCAGATCTTCAAGCTCCCCCCACATCTTGGATTTCAGTTTCCCCATCCCTAAACGGGGCCAGATTCTGATGCTCCCGAAGGCTGGTGGGAAGAAAAGTGCCTTGTCGTTTGCTTCAGAATCTCTTGGCGATTCCCTCCCTGTGCCTGCTCGCTTCCTGGGAATCTGATATGTACACCTTCATCCCATGCCACAGGTTCAGAACCTGAGCCTGTCACTGGCTGAAGCAGACGGTCATCTGACAGAGGGGAAATCCATTCCTGATCAGAATTGCTGGGATTTCAAGGGCTATATTTAGAACTCTGGGGCTTTCCAACCAGATCACTGTGGACAATACACAGGACTTCCTTGAGTTGGCATGCTTCGATGGGCCTAACCTGGAGTGTTGAGATCTGTTCAGTAGATTTGATGATCTCTTTGGGCTTATCTTATGGCTCCGCCATGGGCAGAGGAGGGAGATAGAAAAGGGAGAGCTCTGTGCCGTGTTGATCATCTCCTGGTTTCCTGTCTACATAATTCATATCCATTAGGATTGCACTTGGTTGCACATAACAGAGGCTAACAACACTGTCTATCTCAGACATGACTTTCCTGGGTGGGAACCACAGGTCAGATAGAAGGGGGACAGGTAGTCTACAGGGGAAAGCTGATGCAGGCGATGATGACTTGCTTCTCCGTTCACAAGCGTTTCATACCTCTGGCAGCTCAGTTTTATAAACTGACTCTCACCTGACTCTGCCTTCGTGTCGCTTATCACCATCTGACATCATATGCCGTGTTTACCACTTGCCTGTCTGTCTTGACTGCCACTGTACTCCCTGGTCTCTAAACCAATGCCTGCTGCTGCTGCTGCGTGTATCATTATTGTTGTTGTTCAGTGGCTAAGTTGTGTCCGACTCTCTGCGTCCCTGTAGACTGCAGCATACCAGGCTCCTCTTTCCTCTACTACCTCCTGGAGTTTTCTCCCATTCATGTCCGTTGAGTCGGTGATGCCATCCAACCATCGCATCCTCTGCCGCCCCCTTCTCCTTTTGCCTTTAATCTTTCCCAGCATCAAAATTTTTTCTAATAAGTCAGCTCTGCGCATCAAGGTGTCAAAGTATTGGAGCTTCAGCGACAGTCCTTCCAATGAAGATTCGGGGTTGATTTCCTTTAGGATTGACCAGTTCGATCTCCTTTCAGTCCAAGGGACTCTCAAGAGCCTTCTCCAACCCCACAATTAGAAAGCATCAGTTTTTCAGCGCTCAGCCTTCTTTACGATCCAACTCTTTATGGTCCATCATAAACGACTACTGGAAAAGCCAGAGCTTTGACTATATACACTTTTGTCAGCAAAGTGATATCTCTGCTTTTTAATAGCTGTCTAGGTTTGTCATAGCTTTCCTTCCAAGGAGCAAGTGTAAGTTACCATCTGCCATGATTTTGAAGCCCAAAAAATAAAATTTGTTACTGCTTCCACTTTTCCCCTTCCTATTTGCTATGAAGTGATGGGACCGGATGCCATGATCTTAGTTTTTTAAATGTTGAGTTGTAAGCCAGCTTTTTCACTCTCCTCTTTCACCCTTATCAAGAGATTCTTTAGCTCCTCTTCACTTTATGCCATTAGAGTGGTATCGTCTTCATATCTGAGGTTGTTAATATTTCTCCTGGCAATTTGATTCCAGCTTGTGATTCATCTAGTCTGGCATTTCACGTGATGTACTCTGCATAAAATTAAATAAGCAGGGTGACAGTATACAGCCTCGTCATACACCTTTCCCAGTTTTGAACCAGTCAGTTGTTCCATGTCCAGCTTTAACTGTTGCTTCTTGACCCACATACCATTTTCTCAGGAGCTAGGTAAGGTGTCTTTAAGAATTTTCAACAGTTTGTTGTGATCCACACAGACAAAGGCTTAAGCATAGTTAATGAAGCAGAAATACATGTTTTTCTGGAACTCCCTTGCTTTCTCCATGATCCAGTGAATGTTGGCAATTTGATCTCTGGTTCCTCTGCCTCTTTGAAACCCAACTTGTACATCTGGAATTCCTTGGTTCAAGTACTGCTGAAGGCTAGCTTGAAGGATTTTGAGCATAAACTTCCTAGCATGTGAAATGAGCACAATTGTATGGTAGTTTGAACATTCTTTGACATTGCCCTTCTTTGAGATTGGAATGAAAACTGACCTCTTTCAATCCTGTGGCCACTGCTGAGTTTTCCAAATTTGCTGGCATATTGAGTGCAGAATTTTAACATCAACAAATCTTTACAAATCTTTTAGGATTTTACAACAAATTTAGAAAATGTACTTTACAAATCTTACAACAAATTTTAGCAAATCTTTTTGGATTTTAAATAGCTCAGCTGGAATTCTGCCACCTCCATTAGCTTTGTTCATAGAAATTCTTCCAAAACCCCACTTGCCTTCACATTCCAGGACGTCCACCTCTAGGTGAGTGACCACATCATCATGGTTATCCAGGTCGTTAACTTTTTTGTATAGTTCTTCTGTGTATTCTTGCCACCTCTTCTTAATCTCTTCTGCCTCTATTAGGTGCATACCATTTCTGTCCTTTCTCATGCCCATCCTTGCTTGAAACATTCCCTTGATATCTCCAATTTTCTTGAAGAAATCTTTGGTGTTTCTCATTCTGTTGTTTTCCTCTATTTCTTTGCATTGCTCAGTTAAGAAGGCCTTCTTATCTCTCCACACTATTCTCAGGAATTCTGTATTCAGTTGGGTACATCTTTCCCTTTCTCCTTTGCCTTTCATTCTTCTTCTTTTCTCGGCTATTCCTCCTCAGACAACCACTTTGCTTCCTTGCATTTCTTTTTCTTTTGGATGATTTTGGTCACTGCCTCCTGTACAATGTTTTGAACCTCCCATAGTCCTTCAGGCACTCTGTCTATCAGATCTAGTCCCTTGAATCTATTTATCACTTCCACTGTATAATCATAAGGAATTTGATTTAGGTCATACCTGAATGGCCTAGGGGTTTTCCCTACTTTCTTCAACTTAAGCCTGAATTTTGCAATAAAGAGCTCATGGTGTAAGCCACGATCAGTTCCAGGTCTTGTTTTTGCTGACTGTATAGAGCGTCTCCGTCTTTGGCTGCAAAGAATGTAATCAGTCTGATTTTGGTATTGACCATCTGGTGATGTCCACATGTAGAGTCATCTCTTGGATTGTTGGAAAAAGGTGTTTTCTGTGACCAGCATGTTCTCTTGACAAAACTGTTAGCCTTTGCCCTGCTTCCTTTTGTACTCCAAGGACAAACTTGCCTGTTATTTTAGGTATCTCATGACTTCCTACTTTTGCATTCTAATCCCCTATGATGAAAGGGACATCTTGTGTGTGTGTGTGTGTGTGTGTGTGTGTGTGTTAGTTCTAGAAGGTGTTGTAGGTCTTCATAGAACCAATCAGCTTCAGCTTCTTCAGCATCAGTGATTGATTGGGGCATAGACTTGGGTTACTGTGATGTTGAATGGTTTGCCTGGAAATGAACCAGGATAATTCCGTCATTTTTGAGCTTGCACCCAAGTACTGCATTTCAGACTCTTGTTGACTCTGAGGGCTAATCCATTTCTTCCAAGGGATACTTGCCCATCGTGGTAGATATAATGGTTGTCTGAATTAAGTTCGCCCACTCTCATCCATTATGGCTCAGAGGTTAAAGCATCTGCCTGCAATGCGGGAGACCTGGGTTTGATTCCTGGGTCAGGAAGATCCCCTGGAGAAGGAAATGGCAACCCACTCCAGTATTCTTGCCTGGAGAATCCCATAGACGGAGGAGCCTGTTGGGCTACAGTCCACAGGGTTGCAAAGAGTCGGACACGACTGAGCGACTTCACTTCACTTAGTTCACTGATTCCTATGACGTCGATATTCAATCTTGCCAACTCCTGTTTAATCATGTCCAATTTACCTTGATTCATGGATCTAACATTCCAGGGCCCTACGCAGTATGGTTCTTTACAGCATCGGACTTTGCTTTCACCACCAGACACATCCCCAGCTGGGCGTTGCTCCTGCTTTGTCCCAGCTGCTTCATTCTTTCTGGAGCTGTTAGAAATTGCCCTCCACTCTTCCCCAGAAGTATACTAGACACTCTCCAATCTGGGGGGCTCATCTCCCCTGGGCATGTCATATCTTTTTGCCTTTTCATGCTGTTCATGGGGTTCCAACAGCAAGAATAATGGAGTGGTTTGCCACTCTCTTCTCCAGTGGACCACGTTTTGTCAGAACTCTTCACTGTGACCCATCTGTCTTGGGTGGACCTGCACTGCATGGCTCATAGCTTCACTGAGTTATGAAGCCCCTTCACTGTGACAAGGCTATGATCCATGAAGGGGTAGTATATCATAGGTACTTAGTAAATAGTTGTTAAGTAAATACATGATTTCTTTTTTTTTTTTTTTTTAATTTTATTTGGTTGCATTGGCTCTTAGTTACAGCATGTGGGATCTAGTTCCCTGACCAGGGATCAAACCCAAGGCCCCCTCCATCGGGAGCACAGAGTCTTAGCCACTGGACCACCAGGGAAATCCCAATACATGATTTCATTTGAAGCTTCTCAACAAAATGCGGCCAGTAGAGCAGAGAATGCTGTTACTTATTCTACAGATATAGAAACTTAGGCTCAGATGCTTGACTTCACTAAAGTCACCAGGGAACTGAAGGAGCTCAGTCCTTTTGATTCCTAATCAGCAGCTGAGTGTGTGGGTCGAAGGTAGGGAGGCTTGTGCCCCAGGACAGGTCTCATCTGGGCCTCTGCTCAGCAAGTTGGTGACCTACTCAGAGATAAGGTGATAAGAAAAGGAGTTAAGTTATTCCCAGGAAAGAGCCTGGGAAGCTAGGAATTGCAAACACCATTGCCCAGCTGGCTGGGAAAGAAGTGACATCCTTGAACAGGTAGCTTTCTGGTGCCCTCAGTTCCACCCTCCCTCATGCTACTAACTCTGCCCCGAGAGGTAGTGAGCGCCCCATCACTGGAAGTGTTCAAGCAGGGACTGAATGTCTCCTTACAGAGCACGCCTCTGTTGGAGAGTTATATACATCTTGGTAGGAGAAGGCAGGCCTTCTGTCTCAGAACAGACACTACAGATTAGTGACCCAAACACCAACACAAGAGGCTTTGCGCCACCTGGTGGACAAGGGTTTAAACTGCAGGCCCTTCCAGGGAGAGAAGCCTGTAGCCTAAGTGTCCCTGGAATCCTAACAGTGTAGCCAGTTTCCAACCATTTCCGAACCATGGTGAGAGCTCGGAAAGGTGAGGGGGCGCAGGCGGGCAGGGCTGCACTGGGCCAGGCACAGGCATGTATGAGAGAGGTCACTGTTACAGGGAGGACTTATTAACAGGCCTCAGGAGTTCTGAGCACGTGCCTGGATTTGAAGGGAACACCTCTTTCCCAAACTTTATTCCCGATTCCTGGGATGAGAAACCGAGAAGCTAGTTGGGGGAAGTGGGAGTGGGGGCGGCGGCATGGAGATGGGTGTTGGGGGAGGTGAGGAGGAGGCTACTTTTTTCATTCTGCTCATCTTTGTGTTTGGGAGTGACCCTGAGTTATCTCTGCCTAGAACTAAAATTCCCCAATTGAATTCAGTTCTGCATGAGCCTCCACGAAACCACCCATAAAACCCCACCCCCATCATAAAAAAAAAAACAAAAAACACCTCTATATTTTTGCTCCATGGGTATCAGATTCTGAAAGATTTTGTCTACCAAAGTGCATATTATCTATTATCTTAGGGTATCATTTATTATCAGTCAAAGGCCTCTGCAGTAGCTGGTAGGAGCTATGATGAGCTTCGTGCATTGGCCTTAACCACAGAGTTCATTTAAGGTGAGCAAACATCTGAGAGTGCAGTGGGTCGGTGCAGCCCCATCTGAGGTGAGCCTCATTCTGTTCATCCCCAGCTCCTACCCCAGGCTCTGCTCTGGGTGGTGAACCACAGAGAACAAGCCCCATCCTGGGCCGGCTGCTCTTCTCACCATTTCTCCTTCTGGTTTCACTTCATTCCTGAGGAAAGGGCACAGGTTTAATCAGCGGGCCACCCCAAGCCTGGACCTGGCTGTCAGAGGCCAGCCAGGATCCTGTGACGGGGTGCAGGGGAGCCCCCAGCACAGGACCTGGGACTGCACCTCTCAGGAAAGTGTTGGGTGAACACCTGAAGGCTCTCTGTGGACGGGCTTCAAATAGTTTTTATTCTCAGAGCATCACTTTCTGCATGAAATAGCTTATGTGCAGGCTTTGCTGTTGGGAATTTCCGCCTGTGTTCCTCATTGGTCAGACCCAGAACCAATGAGAAAGAGACCACCCTCTCCCTAAGGGCTCTCTCCTCACCTTCTCAGGGTCTCAGCCCCAGTCCTGATCTGCTTCCCTGTCTGAGTGAGCCAGGCTGACCCCAGGGATGGGCCTCTGCAGCCTGTCCTGCATCCCACATTGTCCCTGACCCCTCGGACCAGAAGGCTCTCCTCCCCACTGCACCTCCAGACCTCAACCTTCTCTCCCCACTTGCCACCCCCAAACGTAAGCTTTTCTTTGGAGCTGTGTTTGCTGGGATAACTTTTATTGAAATGGTGATGATGTTAAAAATAAGAAGAGACAGGCCTTTCTGTTTTAGCAACACTCCCCAAGACTTGGGCATTTTGTTTCCAGTGAGTCAACTTTTATTTAGATGATGATAAAATTGGGGGTCAGAAAAAATTTAAGAAATTAAAGGATAGTGACAACTTGGTGGCCAGAGGTTTCTCTTCCCCACTTGCCACAGACAGCGCCGTAGCATTCAAGCGTCTTCTCCAGCATGGGCATGAGTTTTTACATAAATGGAGCCTTTTGCAGAGCTACTTCTGGCAGAAATTTTATAACCACTTCACTATATCTCTCTGCAAGTGGTCACTCGTGACAGTAACAATGGCTTTGTTATACAGACCACATCTTTAACACAGAATTGAGTTTTAAGGGGGTTTTTATCTAGGCCTCAGTGATGGAATCATCCTGCCTGGAGAGTACAGAAGACTTAGTAAATTACAATATTCTGCCCTTAGCTCTGCTGCCTGATGACGCTGTTGATCAGCAGCGGCTGGGCTTTCTGACCTGAACATCAACCTCAAATTCCATTTTGGATACAGAGATGAGTGGGCGTGGGGGGAGAGGGAGATTGAAGATGACAAAGGTGGCCTCAAGCAGATGAGTAACTAAATTAGTGACTGGTTGTGTTCTGTTCGCTCATTTTTGGTTTTTTGGCTAGGCCTTATGGCTTGCCAGAGAAGGCGATGGCACCCCACTCCAGTACTCTTGCCTGGAAAATCCCATGGACGGAGGAGCCTGGTAGGCTGCAGTCCATGGGGTCGCGAAGAGTCGGACACGACTAAGTGACTTCATTTTGACTTTTCACTTTCATGCATTGGAGAAGGAAGTGACAACCTACTCCAGTGTTCTTGCCTGGAGAATCCCAGGGACTGGGGAGCCTGGTGGGCTGCCATCTATGGGGTCACACAGAGTCAGACACAACTGAAGCGACTTAGCAGCAGCAGCGGCAGGGCTTGCAGGATCTTAGTTCCCTGACTAGGAATTGAACCCAGGCCCACGGCAGTCAAAGCACTGAGTCCTAACCACTGAACTGTCAGAGAATTCCCTAGTAACTTTTTTTTTTAACTGGAGGGAAATTGCTTTACAATGTACGATCTAGTAACTAGTTTTTAAAGGTATAATGAATTTCTTCTCTAACTCCATTTATTATCGGCGGGTGTGTAAAGTGGTACTTTTCCTCCCATCAGGCCATGTGTGTCTCTCAGAGCTGATTGTAATTCCTGTAAGATGCATTCACTTTAAGTCCACTCATTTGCCTATCTCTCCTTCCAGGTAGCTATAGAGTCTACTGCCTCGAACGGGGACCCCAGGAACAGTTGTTCTCCACCCTACATCCACCACTAGCAGCCCAGCACGGTATTTGAAGGCCTGGGTGGCTGCGGGGGAGATTTGCCAGGACTCCCAGATATGAGACTCCCCATCTCTGTGGGTTCCCATGGCCCCTGGATGACCCTGGGCGGAAGAAGGGAAATTGAGTCATGCTAAGAAGGCTAAGGAGGGGGCAGAATGAAGCCTATGTGTTATCGTCTCCACATCGAGGGGAACTGAGTTCATGCCAAGCTCACACTGAGCTCCAAAAACAATCCTTGCTCAGCTTGGTTCTCCTCCTTGACTGGCAGGACCACTGGATCATGGCTTTGGTTTCCCTTTTGTGAAGTTTCAGTTTGTGCCTTGCAATGCAAAGTCTGGTCCCGTGGACCAGCAGCATAACCTAGGAACTTAGAACATCAAGCCCCACTTGGGAATCTGAATCGGCATCAGCCTCGTAACACAATTCCCAGGAAGTCTGGTGATTCGTGTGTACTCTGGAGTTTGAGCAGCACCAGTTTAGCGGGCACTGTTCCATCTGATCCTCACGTTAACCCTTCTGTCGTGGGTGCTGTTCAATAGCAGAGGAAAGCCGTGCGGGGAAGTGAAGTGCCCGTCACACAGCCAGAGGCAGGATTTGAACCCAGCTCCTTCCACACCGTTAGTTCATAACTGTGGGGTTCACTGGCTTCAAAGTGAAAGTGAAAGTCACTCAGTCATGTCCAATTCTTTGGGACCCCATAGACCAGTTCAGTTCAGTTCAGTTCATTCGCTCAGTCGTGTCAGACTCTTTGCGACCCCATGAATCGCAGCACGCCAGGCCTCCCTGTTCATCACC